>CM033624.1:34314624-34459624 GCA_019453435.1 Rhinogobius similis | reverse complement strand
TATAATACTTTACTGTCTCTACTGGTCGGTCACATGTAACAAAAAGAATTTCCCCTCGGGGATAAATAAAAGTGATTCTGATTCTGAAGTTTGTTTAAGTACCTCGCAATCACAATTTAGCTTTTTTTTTTAGTTTTATAATATCACTTCCTTTTTGTAAATGATGACATCACACTAGGAAATTACTTACTAACCTGACCAATATATGTGGAAAACCTTTATTATTTAGCCCAGCAGCAGGTCGGCTGGCACTCTCACCACAGAGCCAAAGGTCTTAGGTTCGACTCCCGCTCCAGACCAGACCGTGTGTTTGTGTGTGGACGTTGTGTGTTTCTGCTCGTGTCTTGGGTTCCTCCAACTGCAGACTTGACCGAGACGTGACCAAAGCTCCTGGGCTGGTCCCTGTGCTCTGTGCTCACTGCTCTGAGGAGGACTTCACTTTAAAGCCCATCGACTCACACAGAGGCACAGCTTGTGGTTTTAATGCTCATTTCAGAGCCAAATAAACTTTAAAATAATGGTATGAACTAAAATACAATTAAAAGACCAAGTGTTACTGTGTTGTTTTGTTAAATTTCACATTTGATCAAAAGTTAGCATTGACTTTGAGACACAAGAAAACACAGAAGTATTCATCTCATTTGTAAAGTATTCATCTTATTTGTAAAGTATTCATCTTATTTGTAAAGTATTCATCTTATTTGTAAAGTATTCATCTTATTTGTAGTCTGTAGTCTGTATGAGTCTCATTTCAAACTGAAGCTGTTAAATAAATAAATGTATTAATTAATAAAACAATCTAATGTCCCACCAGTGCCAGAATAGCAACTGGTTTAATATGACCACGATGACCACGATGACTGTTCAGTGACCGGCGCTCGTGCTCAGAGTCTGTGCAAATACGTCACTGACACATCTTTTCATTTAAAACACATTAAGTCCAGCTCTCAGGTCTAAAATGCTTGAGCGGTTTCTTTCTTTCTTTGTGGAAGTGGAGCACAGTGAGCAGCGTGGACGGGGCTGCGTTATGGTTACCTCGGCGACCTCAGACATGGCCGCTCCACTGGACAATGGTCAGATGGGATTTATATGGAGAGGGAGGGGTCTAATGCCCCCCCTCACTCACATCTGCTCCACGAAATTATGTCATTATGAGACTTTCTGTGCTGTTCCTGCAGGAGAAAAGTACTTACCGTGTTTAGATTTTTGACTAAAAACGACCAAAACACCCATTATTAAATTAGTTGCCTTTATTATTTTTATTTTAGTCATCTTATTGTCTGAAGTGTTATGAAATAAGTGGTCAACACTCTCACCTTGAAGCATAAAGGTCCTTGGTTTGATTCCTGAACAGTTCTCTAAATGTCCAGAACTGGACTCAAATAAGATTGGACTTTTATAAAAAATTGAACTTTTACACTGAATTTGTCAGATTTGCTGGACACATGGGACGACAGAAAAGGGACACATGCCGGGCTGACAGCACACGGACTGCTCTTTGGCTCCGTATCGACCGGAGAACATGTTCTTCTGAGACAATTAACTGTTGCATAATATGATAATCAATAAGCTCCTTGTAAACGTTATGGTTCCCCAGAGCTTAAGTGTCCAAAGGCTCCAAACTGTTCTTGAATCATGTGACTGGATATAAACATAAAACATGCTATAATTTACATAAAATCTGTTCAAAAAAGTCAAAACAGTGATGGAGTTCATTTGGGTCCCGTGCATCTCACCTCTCACTCTCTCTCTCTCCCTTTCTCTCCCTCCCTCCCTCTCTTTTCTCCTCCTCTCCTCCTCTCCCCTGTCCCTCCCTCTCTCGCTCTTCTCTCTCTTTCTCTCCCTCCCTCTCTCCCTCTCCCTCCCTGCTCCTCCCTCTCCCTCTCTTCCTCTCTCTCTCTCTCCCTTTCTCCCTCCCTCTCCCCCTACCTCCCTCTCCCCCCTCTCTCTCTCTCCCTCCCTCCCTCTCCCTCCCCCTCCCCCGCTTTCTCTTCCTCTCCCTGCTCCTCCCTCTCTCTCTCTTTCCCTCTCTCTCTCCCTGCTCCTCCCTCCCTCCCTCTCTCCCCTCTCTCTCTCTCCCCCTCCCTTTCTACTTTTTCCCATGGGGTTTTTTGTAGTTTTTCCTCGCCGCGAAGGAGGGTCAAAGGACAGGGGCATTCTGGGACAGTTATCTGAACTGCTTTTACCTGTGGCCCATCGAGGCAACTGTTGTTGTGATTTTGGGCATTATAAAAAGAAATTGATTTGATTTGATTTCCCTCCTTCCCTCTCTCTCTCTCCCTCTCTCTCTCCCCTCCCTCTCCCCCTCCCCCTCTCTCCCCTCCCTCCCTCTCTCTCTCTCTCCCCCTCTCCCCCTCCCTCCCTCTCTCTCCTCCCTCTCTCTCTCCCTCTCTCTCTCTCTCTCCCTCCCTCTCTCTCCCTCCCTCTCCCCTCCCTCTCTCTCTCTCTCCCTCTCTCTCCCCTCCCTCTCTCTCTCTCCCCTCTCTCTCTCTCTCTCTCTCTCCCTCTCTCTCTCCCTCTCTCCCCTCCCTCTCCCCCTCTCTCTCTCTCCCTCCCCCCCCTCTCCCTCCCTCCCTCACATCTGCTGCTTCATGCTCTGACTCTCTGGTGGGACGTCCCGCCTGTTGCTGCAGTGACAGCTCAGAGAACAAGGATAAAGTGCACAAATCTGCCGACATCTGTCCCGAGGAGACTGTGAACGCTCCACTGTGTTTGGGTTTGAAATTAGGCTCAACAAAAGACGACACGAGAGGGGCCAAAGAACCACCCGACCGAGAGGAGATCAAAAGAGGGACCTTTTTAAAGACTTACAAGAATTTTCTTTTCTTTTTAAAGAATACCACAGCTTAATTATTGTTAAGATTTGACATCGTACTTATTAAAATCACAAACTACATTAACTTTTTATGGTGTTTTGTTTGGAAATATTTAGTTGTACTTTCCACTTTCTGCCTCCATCTGGAAAATCAGGGAACTTGTATTTCTGTAACTCATTTACCAATCAATATTCATTCCTTTGTTGTTTATTATTATAATTGTTTTTATTAATGCAAGATTGACATGTAATGGTAAAAGCCTTCTTTGCACATGTGTTTTTACTCTTACTTTTTTAATGTTATTTCTACTTGAGTAATATTATTTTCAAGTCACTGCTGCTTGAGTTTTCTTTTCGTCTGCTCTGTCCACAGATTTTGTTTGTGTCTGAAGAAGATCCAGTCTGGAGTTTTAAAGAGCGCTGCTGGTACTAAAGTTTACAGGAAGAAGAGTTGTAAATCACTCAGAGAGCTTTGTCCCACAGGCGCGATCACATCATGGACTCGAGAGACAACAGGACGACGCTCGTGTGTGAGTCTGGCCTGGACCCTTCTGTCTCTCTCTGTGATACAGCTCCAGCACCAAACAGGACGAGCTACAGAATCGTTAAAGGTCCTCACTCCAAAGACCTGAGGGTCCTGGGGGTGGAGCCCTCTCTGGCCCGTCCCGTACAGTGTGTGATTCAGATGAACAGGTACTTCTCTCAATGTAACCTCCCTCTTTTGTAAAGTCCAGTGCACTCTGTGTCATCTGTGAAGAGTCTACAGCAGGAGTGTCCAAACTTTTTCCATCCAGGGCCACATATTGAAATATAGACCAAGCGGAGGGCCACAAATCAATCACGAAACGTTAAAAAAATCTGATGTTTTAAGCGCCGCCACATCTACATTCAGTCTCATTGCCTTAATATCAGGTCTGTGTTGCACCAAAATGTTAGTTATTCAGGTTAGAATTGTAGAAAATCTGAAATGTGCTGTAAATAGTACTTATCAGGACAATGTGGGCCAGTTCACCAGGAAGCCGCATTTGGCCCCCGGGCCTGAGTTTGGACATGCCTGGTCTACAGAGTCGTCAAAGAACTTCTGCCCAAAGCAAAACTGACTGAGGTGTGTACTGTTCCACTGCTGGAGGATCTCTCTACACTGGGTGGACTGCTCCTCGTCTGCCTGGATGAACTCCCTCTTGAGTGGTTCTGGTTCAGTCCAAGTGGATGTCAGTCCTAGTTCATCTGCAGCCTGTCCGTCCGTGGGAGTAGGATCTCTCCTTCACTGTGGTTCTCCCTGAGGTTTCTACTTTTTCCCATGGGGTTTTTTGTAGTTTTTCCTCGCCACGAAGGAGGGTCAAAGGACAGGGGCATTCTGGGACAGTTATCTGAACTGCTTTTACCTGTGGCCCATCGAGGCAACTGTTGTTGTGATTTTGGGCATTATAAAAATAAATTGATTTGATTTGATTTGATTTATCCGAGTTTCAAAGAGATGCAAAGACGATACTCTTTCATTAAGTATCATTATTTTACACGCCTCAGATGAATGTAAACGCTTTTAAATGAAGGTGCAATGCCTCCTTTTGTGCCCATGGACTCAGGTCTGCGCAGCTGTCTGTGTCTGAAGTCTGCAGCTCAGAGCGTGAAGAGGCTCAGGTTGAAGATGTGCTCTTGAACTGGAGCTGATGCCTTCTGCTCCTGCTGCCTCTTTATCCTCTTCAGCTCCTCAAACCTGAGCCAGACAGGACAGAGTGGGCGGGGCCTGTGCGCAGCGGGACGTTCTCCCAGAGACACAAAGATCAGCCTGAAAGAAGCTCCTACACAAACCAAACTGTAGTTAGTCTATCTTAGTCTATTTTATTCTTAATCTTATGCATGCCTTTTTATATATTTTATTATATTTTATTCATTGTTTTATGTTGCACCTTACGCCGTAGCAAGTTCCTATGTTTGTGAATTTCACTAACAATGGCAATAAACTGTTTTCTGATTCTGATTCTGTACTATCTGGGACTGAACAAGGTTTTGACAAAACGTATGGAAGGATTTGTTGATACTAAATTCTAAGTCTGATGTATTTAAGTGTTAAGTCTGTAAAATGAGGTGAAATTAGAATTTTTAGGCCAACTTTCAATCAGAGCTAGTTTACTCAAAAACAAAGTTAAATATCCAACATCCCTTCTGTAAACATTTTGTAAGTAATGTCTACAAAATGCAAAAACACATTTAAATCAGCTTCTGTCCATTTTTCAGATTTAAATGTACACTTTTGGCTGTTTTGACACACAAAATCCCTTATTTATTAATGAAAACACACGATGAAACACTGTAATACATGTTTAAATTTTATTTTTTTCTTATTTACGCGGAGTGAATAAAAAAAAAATGAAATCCCTGTGGAGACAAGCACCAAAGTTAATGCACCTTCAACCAGCTTTGCACATGTCCTACAGACTCTCTTTTTCAGGATTCACCATGATTTACGTGATTAAAAAAAAAAAAATCATCATCTTAATCCACATTGAGCGCTATTAATGCGTCATTGCTTTATGTTTTATACAAAATAAATAAACGGGGCAAAATGTTGTTGTTTGTCAAAGTAAATGGGACTGTATTATTGTTATTATCTGCAGCAACTCAGACATTCGTGTATTTAAAATGTAATTTTTGTACTTTTTTCCAAGTGGAGAAAGAAAAAGGCGAGTTAAAAGAGGAAAGGAACAGTTTCTGAAATTTCCTCAACAATTATGCCTTTATTTAAGTTGTTTAATTATATAAGGCTAAAGCTAAAAGTGCCAAAGTGAAGAGCTGAAGCTTGATTTGATGTATAGTCCAAAGTTAATGCACCTTCAACCAGCTTTGCGCACGTCCTTTTGTAAACCCATTTCTACCTTTTGTTGCATCGATGTCCGCTTCATTTCCGCTGCAAACTACCTGTAGAACCTCAAACGCTGGCTTCACCTTTCCGTCCCGTCTTTGCCCCTGAAAGTCGCGCACACAAAGCCGGGCCCACCCCTCACGCAGGAGGCCGTCAACGCGACCCAACGAGCCAAGAGTCAAAGGCCGAGAACCGCAGGGAAGAGCCGCTCTCAATGGTCCACTTCCACCTCGCTCTAGGGCCCCCTGCCGAGGTTTTGTGCCATGATTTGTGGCAAATTTGTTTAATAAATCTGGAGCTGGGGGTGGGTTCATGCGACGGGGGACACACGGGGAGGAGAGGGTGGCACTTTCTACTTATATGTAAATGTTTTGACACTTATTGTCGCTGATGTGTGGGTGCAAAGTGCTGCAAGAGGAGCAGGAATAAAACTCAAATGCAACAGTGACGGGAAGAAACGTCAATAATTCAGTGCATTTAAAGTACCTCGCAAACACAATCAAAACACAAGCGTTTTTTTTTTAGTTTTGCCAGATCACTTCCTGGTTTTAAATGATGACGTCGCACTAGAAAATGACTTTGTTCACCTGACGAATCAAAATATATGTGGAAAACCTTTATTTATTAACTTTTATTATTGTTTAAATGTTAAATAAAAGTTGGTCAAATTATGCGTAACCTTTTTTTTCAACAGATTTTTCAACTTTTTTCCACAAACTACAACTTGATTGGTGTAAAACTAGATTTTTTTAATGTATTTATTTATACACTAAGTAATATCAAAATTAGAAAATCGTTCAAACTTGTCATACACACTTTAAACTAAAGCTTTTATCTCTAAAATCGCAACTTATTTTTAATCTAGTATTAACAACATTGCACTAGAAAATGACTTTGTTCACCTGACAAATCAAAATATATGAGGAAAACCTTTATTTATTTATTTTTTTATTAATGTTTAAAGGATCAAAAACGTTGGGCAAATTATGCATAACCTTTAGATAGAATGAGTACCATTTTTTTTTCAACAGGTTTTTCAACTTTTTTCCACAAACTACAACTTGATTGGTGTAAAACTAGATGTTTTTATTTACGATAGGTATTTATTTATACAATAAGTAATATCAAAGTTAGAAAATTGTTCAAACTTGTCATACATGCTTCAAACTAAAGCGTTTATCTCTAAAATCGCAATTTATTTTTCATCCAGTATTAATAAAAATAACTTCCGGTGCCGTTTGAGCCTCAAAGCAGAGCCCGGTGCTTCTCCAGTGGTGTATAATTTGGGTCAACCTTAGCCCCGCCCTCTTCCCTTCACTCAGTTATTTGTGAATGAATGTGGGCGGAGACGAGTGCTACATGTGAGAGTGGAGTAAAGTAACAACATGTGGCGACCGAGGAGGAGGAAAGCAGCTTGTGTGGCCGAGTTTCATGTTTACGTCTGGGTTTTAAAGGTGGACACGGCTCACATTTAGCTTTTTAAAGAAACTGTACTTTTCAGAGTCGTTTTGTAGCAGCTGATGTGAGTATTATATTGTACGGCGGAGCAATATCTCACTGTGGGCATTTCTAACGTGACAAAAGCTTTATGTTGTTTAATTCCACAACCGTTACCATAGCAACCAGACTGTAAACAAGGGCCAAAATCTATAAAAACTGCACAATGGTTATGATTGGACAAATATTAATACCTGATGATTGATTGGTGGTTTAAAGGTCCCATATTCTGCTATTTTCCCCTTCACACAGTCTATTCTAAGGGCTTTGTTGATACATTTTTGCGTTGTGTAATATCCATAACATAACAGTTTCCAAAAAACACCCATTTCTTGGACTGGCCCCCCTCCTTGTAAAAGCAAACGGCTCACTCTGAGATCTGACCCCCCCGAACAGAGAGCAGGCTGCCTCCCCCGCCCAACCCGCGCGCCTCCCCCGCCCAACCCGTGACGAAGCCTAGAGCGGAGATGGTGTATGCGCCGTGTGCTCCGGTAAACAGCGATACACAAACACTGAATAAACATTTTATCGTCCTGACGGTGCGTCGTGCTGAGTCCTACGTCCTGGATCTGACCTGGAGTTTGACGTGCTCCAGGGCCTCGACGACGGACGTTGCCGTTTGGTAAATAACAAGCTAACTCTTCGATCTGTCGTATCCATCGTGTAATTACTGTGTAGCATTAGCATTAGCTGTTTTTATTCTGAGGCTGCGCGCTTCCTGGAGGCGTGGCTTAAACACCCCGTCATCCTTGTGAAGCCGCGTCATCTTAGTGAGGAGCCCCCGTCTGCTGCTCAGCCGAGGGGGACGGAAAAGACAGTTCTCTAGAGAAAACATGCGGGAATCAATCAAAAAACCACTTTGGGCACAACATACGAGGCCCAAATAGCACTGTAGGAAGGTTAAAACCTCTGAAAAGTCGATTTTGCATGATATGGGACCTTTAAACTGTCCGAAAAATGTGTACGCTGGGTGTAAATTGTCTTAGTTTTTTCAATGGTGTGTCGCTTTTTGATGACATCACAGAGGGATTTCCGTTTTAGAACTCAGCACCTTTAATTTCAGACTTCTATTTTTCCACATTTCTTCGCAAACTGCAGCTCCACAAATGTAAATATAATTAGACAAACATTTTAAACAAGTAAAATCAGATACAGGCCCTTTAAATTAGGATTCTGAATATGTTTTTTTCAATATGTAGTTATTATAAGTAGTTATTATAAGTAAATCAACTTGTAAATAAAAGGTAAAATAGAACAAAACCATGTAATATGAGCCGCAAAATCCATGTATACTTCAGAAAAGGAGAATATTGACATAAATTAACAAATGTATCGCCTTTTCTTCTGTTGTTTGTTTGTTTTGTTGTCAACGTTAAAGGTTGAACGTTTGTGTTTCGTGCACTGCTCCCTCAGAAATCATTCCGTTTTTCAAATTTTTGCGTTTTATCCTTTGAAAATACCGTATTTTGTGCATCATTTAATGTTTTGTCAATCCAGTTACTTATAAATCAATCTCACTTGAGTAGTAGCTTTACCTTTTACTCTTAGCGCTGAATTTATTTGTACTTCGACTTGAGTAAAATGACTTTGAAGCAACTTTCTTACTTGGGAATTTAGGTACTTTTACCTTGAATGATTGAAGGGATTCATTTATTTGAGTCTGTTCATGTCACAAAGAGATAATAAAGATAAGACGCCTCCAAAGAGGAATTATGATATGAATAAACTACAAATAATGACATCCAGCTTCCTTTGAACAACAGACTCACTTTTTCAGGATTCACCATGATTTACGTAACTAAATTAATCGATTAAAATAACTAAAAAAAAAAGAAAAAAGTCATCATCTTAATCCACATTGAGTGCTATTAATGCGTCACTGCTTTATGTTTTATACAAAATAAATAAACGGCGCAAAATGTTGTTGTTTATGTCAAAGTAAATGGTACTGTAGTATTGTTATTATCTGCAGCGACTCAGACATTTGTGTATTTAAAATGTATTTTTTGTACTTTTTTTCCAAGTGGAGGAAGAAAAAGGCGAGTTAAAAGAGGAAAAGAGGAAAATGGCGCCCTGTTTATCCCTATGGCCTGAGCTCATTGGCGCATGACCCCAAAAAAGTTTCTTACTTCTGCATTTACTTCCTGATACGGAGGCGGCCATCTTTGCGTTAGGGCGCCACGTGACGACAATCCCCCATGATGCTTTGAGCGACGTGAGCGACCAGCAGCTGCAACTTTTTGTTTTAACGTTAGCTTGTGTGATTGTAATTGTGTTCTTCATGTTAGACACATGTGAAGCGTCTGAAATGAAATAAAATACAACTTACAGGTGTCTCTAGTCGAGCCTTTTCCACGAGCTTCTGTTTGTATCGTCCGACGCTCGTTCACGTGACTCACACATGTTTGTGTGACGTCACTTCATATAAAAACGTTAATTTCTGTGATTTTAGAAACGGTAGAAAAGAACATTTGCTTCTATTTTATTTAGATACCGATAATAATTCAGTACTGTCTGCAATTATAATGTGCAATTTTAGAAAAAGGCTGGTTCCAAGAGGCTGCAGTACCTCGCACGACCACTAATCAATCTGGGACCACAGACAGAGGGGGCAGCGACTCAGACATTTGTGTATTTAAAATGTATTTTTTGTACTTTTTTTCCAAGTGGAGGAAGAAAAAGGCGAGTTAAGAGGAAAGGAACAGTTTCTGAAATTTCCTCGACAATTATGCCTTTATTTAACTTGTATAAGGCTAAAGCTTTTTATTTAGTTTAGCTTTTTAGTCATGTTTTTGTCAATTTTCCCAGTTGTGTTCTTGTCACTTTTAGTTGTGTTCTTGTCACTGTTGTGCTATTAGTTGCTAAAAGTGCGAAAGTGAAGAGCTGAAGCTTGATTTGATGTATATTTTTCACAAAGTGGTGAACCCTGCACGAGAAAAACTACCTTTTAATAAGTTAAGCATCGTCATAAAATAATTGATTTACTGCCTCCTTAGAGTTGGGAAGAACTAATGATTAACTTATGTAACTGGTCTGATCATTATTGTATTCAGAGTATTTAGAACACTTTCACATTGAGTTGCATTATATTATTATCCAAAAACATTAACTCATTTGTCATGTGTTTATTCATCACTAATAGAAGGCCGTGCAGTTTGAAGCTAAAATGTGTGCTCAGAGTCGAAATAGCCTCTAATTGTACATACATTTGATTTTTTTGCACCAACAGTTTTAGATTTAAAGGGCCTATGACAGGTTGAAGTACTCGTTTGACTAAAACACAGTTAAGATAATTATATTCAAGATTCTGCTTAAAAGAAAACCATTTTTATCCCAGTTTGGCAGTTTTTTAGGTTTAAATGTTTACTTCCTGGTTGTAAATCATGACATCACACTGGGCAATTCTGTAACTGTTGCCTAAAAACCATGTGGTACACTGGGGGAAAACTTCTCAAATGTCACAGAAATTATTATTTGACAAATAAAAACCCATAGGAACGCCTTTATTTTGACGAATGAATGTTTAAAGGATCAGAAAAATGTGTTTGTTGGTTGTAAATTGTCCCAGGTGTGTCTCCGTAGTGTGACGTCATCATGTTTTGGAACTCTGCTCTACTTCCTGTAAATTTCAACATATTTTTCAACTTTTCTTCACAAACTGACACCTGATTTGTGTAAAACTGTCATTTATGTTTACAACAGGTTTTATTTCACCAAATAAAGTCAAAACTAGAAAATCATAAAAACCAGTCATACGCACTTTAAATATGTGATCAGAGTCGAAATAGCCTCTAAGTGTGCATACATTTGATTTTTTTGCACCACCAGTTTTTGGTTTAAGTAGATTTATATGTTTATAATTTAAAGAAAAGTTATTTATCTTGTTGTTGTTCTTTTTAATTGCTTTTTGCTGCTCTATTCTAAGAACAGCAGGAGTTCTTTACCTGTGCAACACTGGAATCCCCCCATTCTGCGACAAATAAAGCTCTCTCGTGTTATCTTATCTTCACTTTAGGGAAGTGTATTCTGAATAGTACGAAAAGAAAAAGCTTTTGTACCTGAAATACAGTTATTAAAGGCCCTGTGCCTGATTTTTACTGTTTTGAAACCACTTTTCACGAGCTCAGAGAGAGCTTTACCGTCCTGAATAAAGCTACCAAACATTAGCATGCTACCAACGCACTTCCTGCTTCTCGAAGAATAAAACACTCTTTAAACAGATGCAGAGACAGCGCTGTTCACCCGAATAACAAGATATCTGTGCTTGTATTTTTAAAATTGGGTTCATTAACTAATCGTTTTTTCCCGCCACGTTTCAAAACAGTAAAAATCAGGTACAGCCCCTTTAAATTAGTGCTCTGAATATGTTTTTTCAACAAGTAGTTACCTCCAAACACAACTCTTTGGACAAGTAAATCAGTCAGACAGTCAATACTGGATAGATATTTAAAGTGCGTATGACAGGTTTTCACGATTTTCTAATTTTGACTTTATCCAGTGGATTAATACTTGTTGTAAATATAAATTATAGTTTTACGCCAATCAAGCAGCTATTTGTGGAGAAAAGTTGAAAAATCTGTTCAAAATTACAGGAAGTAAACAAATTGATGACATCACGCTGGGGAGACAAAGGTTATCCAAATTTACATCAAATAAATCACTTTTTTTGAACCGTTATACATGAATTCAACAAAATAAAGGTGTTAACATGTGTTTTTATTTGTAAAATAAACAAATCTGTGACATCTGAGGAGTATTGGCCCACTGTATAGGATGGTTGCTATGGTAATTTCCTAGTGTGATGTCATCATTTACAACCAGGAAGTAAGACAAAAAACCTAAAACATTGCTAAACCGCAGTGAAATTTGTGAATTTTTTAACACAATTTGAAACATATTTATCTTAACTGCATGTTTGTCAAATGAGTCGTCCAACCTGTCATAGGCCCTTTAACTTATGTTCTTAATTTAGCCTGTTCTCCTTGTCTTAATTTAGCCTTTTCTCGTCTTTTATTCCTATCGGTGCAGACTCGGAGCAGGATTGGGGGCAGTGCTCTTCTCCCCAAACACATGTCCAGCTCTTATTATTTTAACTGCTTCCAGTGACTTCAGATCTCGACCTCTCGGTGCAATCAGGGAAAGGCAGGACAGCGCTAAAACGAGCCGCGCCGCAAACATCTTAGATTACTCTGATAAGAAGAGAACGCTCAATAAAGGCTTTGTGTCGGACAAGAAAACGTTACCTGTGAGTTCAAAACATACAGCTTTTGTTGAAAATCTACAATCAACACACATCAACGTTTATATAAATTGATTTGTTTGTGAAATTGTAACGTGAAAGACGGCTGACTCAAAATGTGATTCAGTGTCTTTTAAATTTGACGTTTTAAGGTGAGACGCTGCAGGTGAATAGGGAAAAATGTTAAATTCAAAGATATCAAATTGAAACTTCTCCTGTGGTTTAGTGAAATTAATGTAAGAAAAAAATGTGTTACAAGTTTTTCATAATGTCACGTTTTCATGTAGAAATAAGGCATTTTTTGTGTAAAAATGACCAAAATTGCACATATTTTGGACATTTAAACCAAAAAAATGGACAGAACCAGGTTTAAATGTCTTTGTTCATTTTGTACAAATATTAGTTACAAAAAAATGTACAGAGGGGATTTTGGATTTTTTCTCTGTGTCAAAAATGTGTCAGTTTTCTGTAAATTGTCTGTGTATTTCTTAGAACTATAATAAAACCTGGAAGATGAATCCAAAATGGCCGCCCTGTTTATCCCTATGGAGTGAGCTCATTATGATCCGTTCTTTATTTACTTCCTGATACGGAGGCGGCCATCTTTGCTTTACTTCACGTGACCACAATCCCCATGATGCTTTGTTTACTTCGCGACGGAGCAGCTGCCATCTTTGTGTTACTTCCTAGCTTGTGTGAGGCTGCCATCTGTGTTACTTCCTGTTAGACTGTGAAGCGTCTGAAATGAAATAAAATACAACTTACAGGTGTCTCTAGTCGAGCCATCTTTGTTTTACTTCCTGTCGGAGGCTGCCGTCTTTGCTTTAGGCGCCACGTGGCGACAATCCCCACTTCATATAAAAACGGTAATTTCGTTGATTTTAGAAACGGTAGAAAAGAACATTTCCTTCTATTTTGTTTAAATATAGATAATAATTCAGTCCTGTCTGCAATTATAATGTGCAATTATAGAAAAAGGCTGGTTCCAAGAGGCTGCAGTACCTCACACGGCCACTAATCGATCTGGGACCATAGACAGAGGGGGCGTGGCTTATCCAGTTAATTTAATACATCCATGGTGTATTTCCAACGGCACGTCGCTTTTTGATGACATCACAGAGGGATTCCGTTTTTTAAAATTTCTCCACAAACTGCCATTTCACGGATGAACTACAACTACGATAAATATTTACCACAGGTGCCCTTCCACCAAACTAAGTCAAAATATAGACTTTAACTTTACACTTTTACTTTTTTAACTTTATTTTGGTGGCACAAAACATTGGCTTAGGTTGTTTATGCCCCACTTTCACTCTTCTTCTGTGAGAACAAGATTACCTTCTCTTTCCCACTTATTTTTAATACATTTAATGATCTAGATCCTTGATTTTCCACCAGTGCGCCGGAGAACACTAGTGTGCCTCGAGAAAATGTCCAGTTTGAGTTAACAGATTGACAAATGCGGATTAATGAACTAATTTACCTTTTCGGAGTGTCCTGAGCAACATTTTCACCAAAGAAAGAACGCAAAACCATCACTATTACCACATTTAAAGAACTAGACAGTGCCACAGACATTATTTACCTCATTATATACAATATTTTTAACTAAATGGTGTGAATTGGTAATATTTTAGTGGTGCCAAAACGTGTGCCACAACTGAAGAAAGGTTGAAAAACACTGGTCTAGATCAGTGGTTCCCAAAGTGGGGGTCGCGAGGTGTAAGCTGGGGGTCGTGAGATGATTTCAAGATCTCATTTTAATTAATATGACATTGGATTTGCTCTATTTTTTAAAATTTAAAACAGTATCTTTTAGTGAAAGACAATAAACTATTCAAATAACCAATATTAAACCTGAATTGACAGGCTTTGACACTTAAAATTATTGCTACTGTCGTTTTCATTTCGCTTTGGGGGTCCCAAGTCAATTGCGTGGCTAATTTGGGGGTCCCGGGCAGAAAAGTTTGGAAACCCCTGGTCCCAAACTAGGGGGTACTCTGTCTCGAGTACCCCCTAAGTTTTATCTCACACACAGAGTACCCCTTCAGTTGAGTTTCAGGCAAATAAATGGGTTAAATAGTCACATATTGTCAATTATTACCATTATCTCTACATTTTTCTTTTCTTCATGGTCCGATACTCCAAAATGATGCTAAATTGACAACTAATAACACTTTTGAATTCAGATAAAAGTACATTTCATCTTCTTTTAAAACTTGAAACCATTCCACGTACCCCCTGGTAATTGCTCACGTACTCCCTGGGGTCCCCGTACCCCTGGTTGGGAAACACTGGTCTAGATCAGTGGTTCTTAAACTAGGGGTCGGGTCGCGGAAAACTTTTGTGGGGTCGCCAATTTTTTTCCAGTCGGGAATTAACACGCTATTTTGTGAGGTGAAACTATGAAAAATATATATATAAATTCAGAGCTGCTGTTTTCGCATTCCTAGGCGCTGTGTGCGCCGCTTAGAGCTTAAATTCTTGTCCCGAGCCGGAGCCAGCCCGAAACCGACCCGTCCGCTCTGCTGTCGGGCTGAGTCGGGCTCGGCCGGGGCAGAGGCGCGCACGTCCGTAACATGCGCTCCACGGTGAAAGAGCGCGATGTGCAGCCAGTGCTGTGTTCTTTTCCTCCTCATCCTCGAATAAAGGGGTCAAGACACCTGACTGAAAGAGCGCGGCTCTACACGGAGCGGAGGAGAGAGAAAAAGAGAGCGCAACAGAGGAGAGAGAGAGCAGGAGGAGAGAGAGAGTTAGCGCGCAGTGGAGGAAAAAAAACAGGAGGAGAGAGCACGGATGCCTTCCCAAAAAGCTGAAGAAAGGAGCGAGGGAGAGAGCTCATGTGGGCCGGCGTCAGCGGAGGAACAGGCCCGTCTGGGACAGGAGGCGTCCCGTTGGTGCAGGTAGAACACTATACACTTGAAGCCCTGTCAGGCGCTTATTCTGCCAATCTGCGGTCCGTGAGCGGGGCTCGCGCGGTCCGTGAGCGGGGCTCGCGCGGTCCGTGAGCGGGGCTCGTGCGGTTCGTGAGCTCCGTGAACTGGACTCGTGCGGTCCGTGAGCGGGGCTCGTGCGGTCCGTGAGCGGGGCTCGTGCGGTCCGTGAGCGGGGCTCGTGCGGTCCGTGAGCGGGGCTCGTGCGGTCCGTGAGCGGGGCTCGTGCGGTCTGTGAGCGGGGCTCGTGCGGTCAGAGCGGGGCTCGTGCGGTCAGAGCGGGGCTCGTTCGTCATTCAAACCCGCTTCAGCGCTTCAGGTCTTCCGCTCCTCACAGCGCCTTTTGCGTGCAGTTTCACTCAGATGATGGAGAAAAGTCCCACCTGAGGCTGGGCCTCATGGCTCCTGTCGGTCCACGCCTTTTACTCTCTCTCTTCACAAAATCACAGAGCGCTCTGGCTCACTGCCTTGACGAGAAGAGCTCAATCTCTAACTCATCCTAACTAACTCGTCCTAACTACCTTGTGCTAACTAACTTGTCCCAGACAAGGACCGAGATGTGTCCAATACTAACTTTCTCTATAACCTGCGCAGCCTGACCTGCACCTCCAGTTTTATGTACATTTCTAAGCATATTATTTCATGTACAATTTTAAGTGTTTTAGTTTATCTGCATTGTAAGTGTATAGTTGACATTGAAATCTGTCAGATATAAGGCCATCAGTGAAGTGCAAGTGAAAGTTAGTTTTACTGCTGTACAGTGAGGTAAAGAAAATAAAATCCCACAGTACTTTTTTTTGTAGGGCATTTGACCCAGTGACCCCTGTATTTTATAGACATAAATACAACATTATTTAGTGTATTATTTAATGTCATAATTATTCAGTGTTTATTTGTTCACTTTGTTCTCTTTGTTCCACTTCTTGTGAATTAAATTCTTGTAGTTCTTACATTGCGAGCTGGTTTTTAGTTGATTTAGTTTGACGGAATGACAAAAACCTTTTGAGGGAGTGTCAATAACTATAGGTCTGCCCAAAATCGGCGTGGGAGTAATGTGGGGTCGCCAGACCTCACAAGATTTTTTTGTGGGGTCCCCAGACAAAAAGTTTAAGAACCACTGGTCTAGATGACTGATACACTTATATAATTGAGATATTATTCACCTTGATTTAATAGAAATCCAATCACAGGCTGCATTAATTACTGTGTCTTTTCAAAAACAAGATCTGCCTGAATAATAAATAGCGATATCTAAAGTGATTGGTTTATTTTTGGCATGTTTTTACACTTTTTTGCTTTACGGAAAACAACTGGGAAGCTCTACACTGCAAAAAAGGTCTATCAAAAAATAAGAAAAATAAACTCAAAATTTACCTTTTTACCCTAATTTAAGTGAAATAATAATAATAATCTGCCAGTGGAATAAGATTATTTTACTTATCAAGTTTACTTAAAACAAGTCAAATAATGTCAATTTGAAGTAGTCCTGTCAAGTGAAAAAATCTTAAAATTGGACTTTAAGATTAATTTGCTTAATTCAAGTAAATTTAACTAAATTAGATAATCCCTTTTTGAAGTGAGGCAGCCCACAATATCACGACAACTTAAAAATGGTTTGTAAAATACCAAACGCAGACTCCTCTTCAATATTTGTGTATCGTTCAGAACAAAATAAATCACTTTTTCACCTCAGATACATCAGAGTTTCTGTTGGTTTTGTAAAAATGCTCAGTTTCTCCCTCAGAGTGTTGTTTTTTGTTAAAGCTTATGGTCTTGAATGTCCAGGCGAAAGATTAATCCAGTGGAATTAAAGATGATTCAACAAACTCTATACCAATTTGACAGTAACTAATTTTTATTTCTCTTTTTGTTGAGTTTTCCACCTCTGATTTGAAGGTTGGCTGTTCAGATCTTGCGTTTTGAAGTACTGATGTTTTAATGCCTTGAAAGTGGAAAACAACGAATATAAACCATTAAAAAAGTCTGAAAAATGTCAAATGCGTGCTCTCATACCTGCGTTTGTGTGGACACAGCAAAGAAAAACATGCAAACTGTAAATTAAAAGCCGCCGTGAGTCCTGTTTAAAGCGTCTCACTGATGTTTTGTGGCCCTGCTGTCGATGCCATTTCTCATTTTCGGAATCTGGAAATGATCTTTGGAGAGAAGTTGTTTGACGAGTGGCCTCTCTGGGATTTGGTTTATTCTGACAAACAGGTAATGCTTTCAACAGCTGTGAGCCCAAAGCCACGTTCTACAAGATAAACATGAACGGCTTCAGGAGAGTGGAGCACGTTCAACAAGTGCATGGGACAAATGTTCATGCTTCAAAGTCAGAGGAGTGTAATAAAAGTGACATTAAATTATATTGAACATTGAAATCACCAAAAGGATTTTAGAAAAAGTTAAACAATTAAGAATTAAATATAAATAAAACATAATAAGGCCGGGATATTTAATTTTCAAGTGTTTTATCTTTTGTTATTGGTTTAGTTCTTGTTTAGAACTGGTTTAGTCCTAATTTAGACTTGGTTTAGACCTGGTTTAGTCCTGGTTTTGTCTAGGGTTGGACCTGGTTTAGACCTGGTTTAGATCTGGTTTAGTCCTGGTTTAGTCCTGATTTAGTCCTGGTTTAGACCAGGTTCAGACCTGGTTTAGTCCTGGTCTAGTCCTGGTTTAGTCCTGATTTAGTCCTGGTTTAGACCTTGTTTAGACCTGTTTTAGTCCTTGTTTAGTCCTGGTTTAGATCTGGTTTAGTCCTGATTTAGACATGGTTAAGTCCTGGTTTAGACCTGGTTTAGATCTGGTTTAGATCTGGTTTAGACCTGGTTTAGACCTGGTTTAGTTCTGGGTTAGACCTGGTTTAGACCTTGATTAGTCCTGGTTTAGACCTGGTTTAGTCCTGGTTTAGACCTGGTTTAGACCTGGTTTAGATCTGGTTTAGACCTGGTTTAGATCTGGTTCAGACCTGGTTTAGTCCTGATTTAGTCCTGGTTTAGTCCTGATTTAGTCCTGGTTTAGACCTTGTTTAGACCTGTTTTAGTCCTTGTTTAGTCCTGGTTTAGATCTGGTTTAGTCCTGATTTAGACATGGTTTAGTCTTGGTTTAGACCTGGTTTAGTCTTGGTTTAGAGCTGGTTTAGTCTTGGTTTAGAGCTGGTTTAGTCTTGGTTTAGACCTGGTTTAGTCTTGGTTTAGTCCTGGTTTAGACCTAGTTTAGACCTAGTTTAGACCTAGTTTAGACCTGGTTTAGTCTTGGTTTAGTCTTGGTTTAGACCTGGTTTAGTCTTGGTTTAGTCCTGGTTTAGACCTAGTTTAGACCTAGTTTAGACCTAGTTTAGTCTTGGTTTAGTCCAGGTTTAGACCTAGTTTAGACCTAGTTTAGTCCTGGTTTAGACCTAGTTTAGTCCTGGTTTAGACTGTCAAAGGCTCTTTAGGGTTAGGGTCAGTGCACCTTTAACTCTTACGTAAAGGTCTTTTTGCGCCTGGTGGTGACGTCTCCTCTCTGAGCTCTTCTCGTGCAGGTTTAGGGCGTCTCTGCAGAAACACGAGCCATTCCTCATAAAGATCCTGGTGACGGACGTTAGCAGAGGCTGTGACGGCGACGCCCTGCTCCTCCAGGACGGTCACTGTCCTCCTCCTGCGGGACGTTTGTGGGGAACCAGCGCTGTGGCCGGTGCCGATACTTTCCACTTGTTCACGAGCTACTTTGGGTAATAAAATCATCTGAAATATACCACTTACAACAAAAATATTACTCTTCACACTCCAGAACTCCAGTCTTTCAATTGAACTTTCTTTTAACACAAGCTGAGCAGAACATTTGTATTGCATTATTTTATGTTAGCTTGTTTCTGCATGCTCTGTGTTTTTTTATCTGTGACTTTAGATACGTTTTGGCCCGGTTGCTATGGTAATTTCTTAGTGTGATGTCATCATTTACAACCAGGAAGTAAAACAAAAAAATGCTAAACCGGGATAAAATTTGTAAAATATTATGGCAACATTTAAAATATATTAATCTAAACTATATTTTAGTGAAATGAGAAGTCCAACCTGTTCTTGTTGTTGGTTTAGACCTGGTTTAGTCCTAGTTTAGTCCTGGTTTAGTCCTGGTTTAGACTTGGTTTAGTCCTGGTTTAGTCCTGGTTTAGACTTGGTTTAGTCTTGGTTTAGTCCTGGTTTAGACTTGGTTTAGTCCTGGTTTAGACTTGGTTTAGTCCTGGTTTAGTCCTGGTTTAGACTTGGTTTAGACCTGGTTTAGACCTGGTTTAGACTTGGTTTAGTCCTGGTTTAGTCCTGGTTTAGTCCTGGTTTAGACTTGGTTTAGTCCTGGTTTAGTCCTGGTTTAGTCCTGGTTTAGTCCTGGTTTAGTCCTGGTTTAATCCTGGTTTAGTCCTAGTTTAGTCCTGGTTTAGTCCCAGTTTAGTCTTGGTTCAGACCTGGTTTAGACTTGGTTTAGTCCTGGTTTAGTCCTGGTTTAGTCCCAGTTTAGTCTTGGTTCAGTCCCAGTTTAGTCTTGGTTCAGTCCTGGTTTAGACTTGGTTTAGTCCTGGTTTAGACTTGGTTTAGTCCTGGTTTAGACCTGGTTTAGTCCTGGTCTAGACTTGGTTTAGTCCTGGTTTAGACCTGGTTTAGTCCTGGTTTAGACTTGGTTTAGTCCTGGTTTAGACTTGGTTTAGACCTGGTTTAGTCCTGGTTTAGTCCTGGTTTAGACTTGGTTTAGTCCTGGTTTAGACTTGGTTTAGACCTGGTTTAGTCCTGGTTTAGACTTGGTTTAGTCCTGGTTTAGACTTGGTTTAGACCTGGTTTAGTCCTGGTTTAGACTTGGTTTAGACTTGGTTTAGTCCTGGTTTAGACTTGGTTTAGTCCTGGTTTAGACCTGGTTTAGACTTGGTTTAGTCCTGGTTTAGTCCTGGTTTAGTCCTGGTTTAGTCCTGGTTTAATCCTGGTTTAGTCCTGGTTTAGTCCTGGTTTAGTCCCAGTTTAGTCTTGGTTCAGTCCTGGTTTAGACTTGGTTTAGTCATGGTTTAGACTTGGTTTAGTCCTGGTTTAGACCTGGTTTAGTCCTGGTCTAGACTTGGTTTAGTCCTGGTTTAGACCTGGTTTAGTCCTGGTCTAGACTTGGTTTAGTCCTGGTTTAGACTTGGTTTAGTCCTGGTTTAGACTTGGTTTAGACCTGGTTTAGTCCTGGTTTAGTCCTGGTTTAGTCCTGGTTTAGTCCTGGTTTAGACTTGGTTTAGTCCTGGTTTAGACCTGGTTTAGTCCTGGTCTAGACTTGGTTTAGTCCTGGTTTAGACCTGGTTTAGTCCTGGTCTAGACTTGGTTTAGTCCTGGTTTAGACTTGGTTTAGTCCTGGTTTAGACTTGGTTTAGACCTGGTTTAGTCCTGGTTTAGTCCTGGTTTAGTCCTGGTTTAGTCCTGGTTTAGTCCTGGTTTAGACTTGGTTTAGTCCTGGTTTAGACTTGGTTTAGACCTGGTTTAGTCCTGGTTTAGACTTGGTTTAGTCCTGGTTTAGACTTGGTTAAGACCTGGTTTAGTCCTGGTTTAGACTTGGTTTAGACCTGGTTTAGTCCTGGTTTAGACTTGGTTTAGTCCTGGTTTAGACTTGGTTTAGTCCTGGTTTAGTCCTGGTTTAGTCCTGGTTTAGACTTGGTTTAGACCTGGTTTAGACCTGGTTTAGACTTGGTTTAGTCCTGGTTTAGTCCTGGTTTAGTCCTGGTTTAGACTTGGTTTAGTCTTGGTTCAGACCTGGTTTAGACTTGGTTTAGTCCTGGTTTAGACTTGGTTTAGTCCTGGTTTAGTCCTGGTTTAGTCCTGGTTTAGTCCTGGTTTAGTCCCAGTTTAGTCTTGGTTCAGTCCTGGTTTAGACTTGGTTTAGTCCTGGTTTAGACTTGGTTTAGTCCTGGTTTAGACCTGGTTTAGTCCTGGTCTAGACTTGGTTTAGTCCTGGTTTAGTCCTGGTCTAGACTTGGTTTAGTCCTGGTTTAGACTTGGTTTAGTCCTGGTTTAGACTTGGTTTAGTCCTGGTTTAGACTTGGTTTAGACCTGGTTTAGTCCTGGTTTAGACTTGGTTTAGTCCTGGTTTAGACTTGGTTTAGACCTGGTTTAGTCCTGGTTTAGTCCTGGTTTAGACTTGGTTTAGTCCTGGTTTAGACTTGGTTTAGTCCTAGTTTAGTCCTGGTTTAGTCCTGGTTTAGACCTGGTTTAAACCTGGTTTAGTCCTGGTTTAGTCCTGGTTTAGACTTGGTTTAGACCTGGTTTAGACCTGGTTTAGTCTTGGTTTAGTCCTGGTTTAGTCCTGGTTTAGTCCTGGTTTAGACCTGGTTTAAACCTGGTTTAGTCCTGGTTTAGTCCTGGTTTAGACTTGGTTTAGACCTGGTTTAGACCTGGTTTAGTCTTGGTTTAGTCCTGGTTTAGTCCTGGTTTAGACTTGGTTTAGACCTGGTTTAGACCTGGTTTAGACCTGGTTTAGTCCTTGTTTAGTCCTGGTTTAGACCTGGTTTTGTGTTGCATTATTTTATTTTAGCTTCTTTCTGTTTTTTCTTATTGTATTTTATATTGCGTCTGTACAGCACTTTGGGTCACTGTGCTTGTTTTTAAATGTGCTTTATAAATAAATTTGACTTGACTTGACTTTCAATAACAAGTTTTATGTTGACGTTAAAGTCCACATGACAAGTTTTCAAAATGTTCTAATTATGGGCACCTGTGGCAATTATTTATTATAGTCTTACATCTGTGACGTTGCAGTTTGTTGAGAAATCTAGAAAAGTAAAAGTTTAAAATGACAGGAAGTCGTGCTGAGTTCTAAGACGGATTCCCTCTGTGACGTCATCAAAAAGCCACGACGACGCGTTTCACTAAAACGAAGTGAACATGATTATATTTAACATTTTACTAAACATTTTGCCGGTTTGTCCCCAGTTTGACAGTTTTCGTGATGTTAATGATGTTACTTCCTGGTTGGACATGAGCACAAATATGACATAATTGACTGCACAGAACATCAGTTGGGTTGTTTACTGTTAAATTGTTATGCATTAGCGTTAGCATTGAGACACAAACCCTTTATACGTCCAGCACAACTCACTGTTCACTGCTCGATCTATCCATTTTAATCTGAATGGACCAAAACCCCATAGAAATGAATGGACAGGAAGTACTGAGCTAGCCATTTAAAAAAGAAACAGACCAACTGCCACCTAGTCAATTAGAGGTAATTCCACAACTGTCACCATAGCAACCAGACTGTAAACAAGGGCAAAAATCCACATAAATTACACAATAGCTATGATTTGACAAATAATAATACCCGATAACACCTTTATTTTGTTGAATTAGTGTTTAAACTGTCACAAAAATGTGTCTTTTCAATGGTGCGTCGCTTTTTGATGACATCACAGAGAGATTCTATTATTCACCTTATTCCAGAAGTTGCCGTGGGCCCCGCCATCTTGTTTCCGTTGTATTAGTTTACAACTCAACAGAAAATAAGTTCTACACGGACTAAAAAGACGTTTTCAGACTGACCAGGAAATCGTTGCGTTGTGACTTGTTGTTGCTCGTGTTCATTAAACATTTTACACAAATCAATCTACTTTATGTAACATTTTAGCGGCGAGACTTTTCCCTCGTTCGTCATTAGCTTTAACGGAGTTCTCGTCAAACGGAAGTGCGTTTACAACAAAAGTGCGTATCTGTGGCAACAAGAGGCAAAAGTGGGCGGGGCACAATAAGGTGAATACGTCCAGCACAAGTCACTATCACTGCACGATCAGGATTTATCCATTTTACTCTGACTGGACCAAAACCCCAGCGAACTGAATTAGACTTACTGAGCTAGCCATTTTAAAAGTAAACAGACCAACTGTCACCTTGTGCACAGAGTCAATTAGAGGTAATTCCACAACTGTCACCATAGCAACCAGACTGTAAACAAGGGTCAAAATCCACATAAATTACACAATATTTATGATTTGACAAATAATAACACCTGATAACACCTTTGTTTTGTTTATTGACTGTTTAAACTGTCAGAAAAATGTGTGTGTAAATTATATTTGTGTTTACAATGGTGCGTCGCTTTTTGATGAGAGATGAATAATGAATAAAAACCATAAATCCCAGTCATTTTAAACCGGGCTGGACGTGCGTTTTCTGCCGTCGGAAGCGGTCGCACACAATGAGACCAACACACGGCCGCAGATTTTCCTCATAAAAATCCCTTTGATAGTTTAGCCATCTGGACGCAGCCCAAAAAGCCCCCATAAAAGAGCCTCGGATCGGGGCAAAGGGCACCTCCTCCCGGGGTCAGGGGCCCGGCCGCAGCCACCGGACTTCACTGACGACAAATTAAAGCGCATTCTTCTCCTTTTTACAAGTGTTCCATTACAGTCGGAGCAGGAAGCGCACGACTCGCAAAAGAGCAGGGCTTAATCATGTTTTTGGGTCGCAGAAAACGCCGATGTGTCGCTCTTGGACAGTTTTAAGTTCGTAAGTTTGTCAAAAAAGTGATGCAACTTTATGATAACTTAATTTGTCTAAAGAAAACATAAACAAAGACTTAATTCACACTGAACACATTTTATTTTAGAAACGGTAGAAAAGAAAATGTCCTTCTATTTTATTCTATTTTATTTAAATACCGATAAATACCGAAAAAATTCAGTACTGTCTGCAATTATAATGTGCAATTTTAGAAAAAGGCTGGTTCCAAGAGGCTGCAGTACCTCACACGGCCACTAATCAATCTGGGACACGGACAGAGGGGGCGGGGCTTAAAGTTTATTAAAGTGACAGGCTGAACTACTCGTGTCACTAAAATACAGGTAAGATAAATACCTTTAAAGTTTTGCTAAAAATAATTACAAATTTGGTCTTTTTAGCATTTTTGTTTTATTTTGTAATATCACTTCCTGGTTGCAAATGATGACGTCACACCAGGAAATTACTTTGAACACTGGGCCAAAACTCCATAGAACTATAATAAAACCTGGAAGATGAATCCAAGATGGCCGTCCTGTTTATCCCTATGGCGTGTGCTCATTGGTGCATGACCCCAAAAAAGTTTCTTACTTCCGCATTTACTTCCTGATACGGAGGCGGCCATCTTTGCTTTACTTCCTGAAACGGAGGCTGCCATCTTTGCTTTAGGGCGCCACGTGATGACAATCCCCCACTTGATATAAAAACGGTAATTTCGGTGATTTTAGAAACGGTAGAAAAGAACATTTCCTTCTATTTTATTTAAATACCGATAATAATTCAGTACTGTCTGCAATTATAATGTGCAATGACAGAAAAAGGCTGGTTCCAAGAGGCTGCAGTACCTCGCACGGCCACTAATCAATCTGGGACACAGACAGAGGGGGCGTACCTTATCCAGTTCATTTAATACATCCATGCAAAACTCGGCGAATGTGAGAGATTTTTTTGTACTTCAAATCAAAATACATGCGAACACCTTTATTTTGTTGAATTAATGTTTTAAGGGTTTAAAAGAAGTTGTTTATTTTGGGTAAATTATGCAAACCTTGGATGGAATGAGTTTCCCTGCTGTGATACCATCAGTTTTTTTTTACTGATTTTTCAACTTTTCTCCACAAACTACAACTTGTTTGGTGTAAAATTAGACACAACAGGTATTAATGCACCAAATAAAATCAAAATTAGAACATCGTTAAAACTTGTCATGCGCACTTTAAGCATTAATCAGGCTAAACGTAATTAAAAATGTAATCTTTTTAGCATTTTTATTTTATTTTGTAATATCACTTCCTGGTTGTAAATGATGACATCACACCAGGAAATTACCTTGAACACTGGGCTAAAACTCAGCAGAGATTGTCAGAGATTTTTTTTGTACTTCAAATCAAAATGCACGTGAACAGCTTTATTTTGTTGAATTAATGTTTTATGGGTTTAAAAAAAGTTGTTTCTTTTGGGTAAATTATGCAAACCTTGGATGGAATGAGTCTCCACAGTGTGATGTCATCAGTTTTTTTTTACAGATTTTTCAACCTTTCTCCACAAACTACAACTTGATTGGTGTAAAATTAAACGTTTAATGTACAACAGGTATTAATGCACCAAATAAAATCAAAATTACAAAATCGTTAAAACCTGTCACGCGCACTTTAAGCATTAATCAGGCTAAACAAATCAGTTAAATAGTTACTAAGTCTGAATCATTCTTAATAAACTATTTGTTCACCATTAATTGGAATTAATTGTTATCTTGATCAATATTAAAATGGACACACAGCAAACACATTTAGGCAATATTCATGATTAAATTCAAGCTTTTCTTGGATAAACTAGGAATGACAACAACATTATTTGGGTGTAAAAAGGACAGACTACAAAAATAGTAAAATTATATCTGCAGAATATAAGAGTTCATTAAAGTGACAGGATTTTAGGATTTGCTCATTTTGACTTTATTTAGTTTATTAATACCTCTTATCAATATAAATTGCAGTTTTACACCAATCAGGTCACTATTTGTGAGGAAAAGTTGAAACATCTGTTGAAAATGACAGGAAGTAAACAAACTGGTGACATCACACTGGGGAGACAAAGATTATGCATAATTTAAACAAAAGGAACTACTTTTTTTTTTTATCTGGATTGCTCCTTCATCAAAAATGTGAGAGTTGATCATAATTTCCTCAAACATAATGTAAAACACAATAATAAATGTGTTTAAAGCAGCTCTGATGTCACTCACATGTGTCTGAGGCTTTTACTTTGACAAAAACATCTACATTTTTCATATTTTGTGATATTCTGAGGTTAATCCCAGTTTCTCAGTGAATCACATTATGTTGCACTTCACTTTTGCCTCCGTTCTCAATTTAGAATGTTTTTGTTTACAAACTTTTAAAGGGTCTATAGTCCGTTTATAGACCTGGTTTAGAGCTGGTGATGCAAAATATTGTCTTAGATAGTTCTCACAGAGGCTTGATACTAGTTTAAAGTTTGAAGTCTATTCTTTGTGGAGAAACATTACAAATCAAACACAGTCATCTTTTTCATTGACTCTTCCTCCTTCAGATTATGACGTCACCCGAACGGCGCTAAACAAAGGTAAAAACGCGCTCAGCTCTTCTCGATCTTCACTTGTGACATTCCTGTGTGTGAGGCCTTTACTCAACACTCGGCACATTAGAGCAGCACTGACAACATGTGATTAACCCTGACCTGTGTCTGAGGACGCCGTCTGCACAGGGACCCGACTGACAACACCGAGGGGGAGAGGGGGAGAGAGGAGAGAGGGGGGAAGGAGAGAGGGGGGAAGGAGGGGGGCGAGGGGGAGAGAGAGAGGAGAGGAGAGAGAGAGGGGGAGGGGGGAGAGAGGAGAGAGAGGGGGGGAGTGAGAAGGGGCAGAGAGAGTGAGAGGGGAAAGAGAGAGAGAGGGAGAGAGAGAGAGAGGAGGAGAGAGGGGAGAGGGGGGAGAGAGAGAGGGGGAAGAGAGGGGGGGCGAGAGGAGAGAGGGAGGGAGAGAGAGGAGGGGGAGAGAGAGGGGGAGGGAGAGAGAGAGGGAGAGAGAGGAGAGAGAGAGAGAGGAGGGGAGGAGAGGAGGGGAGAGAGGGAGAGAGGAGGAGGGAGAGAGAGAGAGAGAGAGAGAGAGGAGAGAGAGGGGGGAGAGAGAGAGAGGGGAGAGGAGGGGAGAAGAGAGGGGGGAGAGAGAGGGGGAGAGAGAGGAGAGGGGGAGGGAGAGGGAGAGAGAGAGGGGAGGAGGGGGCGAGAGAGAGGAGGAGGGGAGAGGGGAGAGAGAGAGGGAGAGAGAGAGAGGAGAGAGAGGGAGAGAGAGAGAGAGAGGAGGGGGGGAGGAGAGAGAGAGAGGGGGGAGAGGAGGGGAGAGAGGGAGGGAGGGAGAGAGAGGGGAGAGAGGAGAGAGAGAGGGTGAGGGGAGAGAGAGAGGGGGAGGGAGGGGGAGAGAGGAGAGGGAGGAGGAGAGAGGGGAAGGAGGGGGGCGAGAGAGAGAGGAGGGAAGGAGGGGGGAGAGGGGGAGAGAGAGAGGAGAGGAGAGAGAGGGAGAGAGAGGGGGAGGGGAGAGAGAGAGGGGGGGAAGAGTGAGAGAGGAGAGAGAGGGGAGGAGTGAGAAGGGGCAGAGAGAGTGAGAGGAGAAAGACAGAGAGGGGGAGAGAGGGGAGGAATGAGAGGGAGGAGGGGGAGGGGAGAGAGGGGGAGGGGAGAGAGAGGGGGGGAGGAGGGGGGGGAGAGTGGAGGGAGAGAGAGAGAGGGGGGAGGCAGAGGAGACAGGGGAGGAGTGAGAGGGGAGAGAGAGGGAAGACAGAGAGGGGAAGGGGGGGGAGAGAGAGGGGAGGAGGGGGAGAGGGGGGGGAGAGGGGAGGGGAGCAGAGAGAGAGAGAGGGGGAGGGGAGTGGGGGAGAGGGGAGGGGAGAGTGGAGGAGAGAGAGGGGAGAGAGAGGGGAGAGGGGGAAGAGAAAGACGAGAGGGAGGAAGAGAGAGAGGGAGGAGGGAAGGGGTAGAGAAAGGGAAAGGAAGGGGGAGAGAGAGAGAGAGAGAAAGACAGAGAGGGGGGAAGGGGTAGAGAAAGGGAAAGAGGAGAGAGAGGGAAGGGGTAGAGAGAGAGAAGGATAAAGGGGAAGAGAGAGGGAATGTGAGAAAGAGAGAGAGGGAGAGAGGGAAAGAGAGAGAAGAAGAGAAAGAGGGAGAGAGAGAGGGAGCGAAAGCGAGAGAGAGAGGAAGAGAGAGAAAGAGAGGGGAAGAGAAAAGAAGGAGGAGAGAAAGGGGAGAGAGAGAGATGAAGAGAAAGAGAGAGAGAGGAAGAGAAAAGAAGGAGGAGAGAAACGGGAGAGAGAGAGAGAGGAATAGGGGATAGAGGGGAAGAGAAAGGGAAAGGAACGAGGGGAGAAAGGGGTAGAGAGAGAAAGGGAGAAGAGAGGGGTGACAGGGGAGGGGAAGAGAGAGGGAGGGAAAGGAGAGAGGGAGGGAAAGGAGAGAGGGGAAGGAAGGAGGAGAGAGGGGGAGAGAGAAGTGCAGAGGTTTTGCTCTGCACTTCTGATATGAAGGAGTGTCTTGCCCAAGGACACAACGACAGCACTTGTTTCTCTGACCTTCGAGTTGATGGACGAGTGCGTTGACTTTTAACCAACACTGTCGCTCAAGAAAAACATTTGTAGATGTTCTTTCTGGATATTTGTCATAGAAATATCCCACAAAATAACTATTAATTATGTGTTTGTCTTTCAAGGTTATAATATGTGGGCCTCTGTTGCTGTTCCAGTCTCTTTACAATTGATAAAAATAAAAAGTAAATGATTTAATGAGCTTAAATTTCTCCAGCACAGTCAACATGTTCCTCTTTTTCTACCACTGGATGTGATCACAAGGACATATTCAGTGTATTCATACCTCTCGTGAATATAAACAGTGATAGTTTAACACCAATCAAGTTGCTGTTCGTGGAGAAAAGTTGAAAATTATGTTGAAAATAACAGGAAGTAGTGCTGAGTTCAGGAGCCCACTGTGATGTCATCAAAAAGCGACGTGCCATTGAAAACACAAAGGCTGTGTCTGAACCATGGATGAATTAAATGAACTGGATAAGACACGCCCCCTCTGTCTGTGTCCCAGATTGATTAGTGGCCGTGTGAGGTACTCCAGCCTCTTGGAACCAGCCTTTTTCTGTCATTGCACATTATAATTGCAGACAGTACTGAATTATTATCGCTATTTAAATAAAATAGAAGGAAATGTTCTTTTCTACCGTTTCTAAAATCACTGAAATTACCGTTTTTATATGAAGTGACGTCACGATAAACATGTGCGAGTCACGTGAACGAGCGTCGGACGATACAAACAGAAGCTCGTGGAAAAGGCTCGACTAGAGACACCTGTAAGTTGTATTTTATTTCATTTCAGACGCTTCACGTGTGTCTAACATGAAGAACACAATTACAATCACACAAGCTAACGTTAACACAAAAACTTGCAGCTGCTGGTCGTTCACGTCACTCAAAGCATCATGGGGGATTGTCGTCACGTGGACCCATAGAACTATAATAAAACCTGGAAGATGAATCCAAAATGGCGCCCTGTTTATCCCTATGGAGTGCTCATTGGCGCATGACCCCTAAAAAGTTCTTTACTTCCGCATTTACTTCCTGATACGGAGGCTGACATCTTTGCTTTAGGGCACCACGTGACCACAATCCCCCATGATGCTTTGAGCGACGTGAACGACCAGCAGCTGCAAGTTTTTGCGCTAACGTTAGCTTGTGTGATTGTGATTGTGTTCTTCATGTTAGACACACGTGAAGCGTCTAAAATTAAATAAAATACAACTTACAGGTGTCTCTAGTCGAGCCTTTTCCACGAGCTTCTGTTTGTATCGTCCGACGCTCGTTCACGTGACTCGCACATGTTTGCGGTGACGTCACTTCACGTTCTAGATGAGTTCAAATGTCTTAATTTCAGGATATTAATCTGAATTTCAGACGTTTTGATTCATTAAGATCAGTGGAGACGATTTATTTAATGAAACTAGATTATTTCACTTGTTTCAAACCGTTTCTGACTTTCTTACTTCAATCCAAATTATCTGTCAGTGGGTTAAGATCATTTTACTTACCACTGACAAATGTATTTTCTTATTTTAAGCACAAAATATGGTCTGATCATCAGAAATACCTTGAAACCAGTGAAATATTCTGCATCACATCAACAATTACATCTCATCGAGTCAAAACTTCTCAAATCTAGATTAAAAAATGATCAATTCAAGCCATTTTAAGCTCGGATGATTTACATTTTTTGCTGTGTACCATATTATTTCTACTAAATGGTCTTGTTTCGGTAGTAGGTGGTGTGCCTTGGTATCTTTTAAACCAAAAAAGTGCATCTGGACTCAAAAAAGGTTGAAAAACACTGATCTAGAACTTCATTTTTCCAGTGTATATTTTCATATTTCCCTCCTCCGTCATGTCCCGGGCCTCGTTCACACCTGCCCCGTCTCCATTACCCAAACGGTGCTTAATGGCGCACGTCGCGCTGCTCCTCGGGCCCGGCGCTCTCACACTCGTCCTGAAACGGGACACCGGCTCCATGCATCATCCCGACCGCCGCTCTTTGGGGACGACTGGAGCATGCAGCGCCCGGAGCTGAGACAAAGGGCGGCGGACAGGTTTCCAGAGGCAGCAGGTGTGTGTTTGGGGCCCAGTGTGGACGGGGTTTTGAGCGCACGTGGGCCGGAACCAAACACATTCTTCAAGGGGTGAAGGAGCAGGAGAGGAAGAGGGGCGTGTACCTGTGTTTACTGGATTTGGGATTTCCTCTTCTTCCATTTTTGACGATGAAATGAAGTGTAAATATGAACGAATTAGCGTTGCGCAATATATCGGAAAAGTATCGATGTCGCAATGTTGTCTGACGCACTAAAGATATCGCGACAAACAAATATATCACAGTCTTCATCTGATAGAAATGTTCTGTTTTTAAAATGAAAACATTGAAAAGGGAAAATCGTGAATAAAATTAAGCTTTTTCAAACTAAATTAGCCTCAGTTTTGTATTTGTTGTTTTTTATTTTAATGTAACTGACTTTATTGCATCAGAAATAGGGCTGCAATAATTTATAAAAAATACAAAAATAATTGTGAAGTCGACTATAAACAATAATGTCAGTCGTATTTTGATGATGTCGTCGTTCTCTGGACTAAACAGACTCTAAAACACAAACTTTTATAACAAAGACAGTGACATTATGAAAGAAAAATGGCAAAAAAAAGACAATTTCTGATTTTCCTCAATTACACACTTTATTCATAAAAATTCTCGATCTAGAAGCTTCATTCACAATATTTCAACATTTATTTGGTTAAAAATGTTAGTTTATTCTAACTTCTCGCTGACTAATTGACGACTAAAATAATCGTTCATTTCAGTCTTAGTCAAAAAGTGTATTTAAATATCGCAATAATATCGATATCGCAGATCTTAAGAGCCACATCGCAATAATTTCCAATATCGTGCAGCCCTACAAAAAATTCTGGTTTATTTTTGTAAGCGGCTAAAGCTAACAAACATTAGCATGCTAACGGCGCACTTCCTGCTTCTCGTAGAATAAAACAACCTAGAAACAGATGCAGAGAAAGCGCTGTGGTCTCGATTTCACCCGAACAGATGCTTTTACGATATGTCTGTGCTGGAGCAACACAAAAAAATCGGGTTCATGAACTGGTCCTTTTTTCACATTTCAAAACAGTAAAAATTAGGTACAGCCCCTTTAATGAGGCAGCAATATAAATAACTGAATTTGTACGTTTTTAGTTTGTGGAAACAAATTTAATGGAAAAAAAAATCATGTTTTATCCAGATTAATATTATTTAAGTATCGTTAATTTCTTAAATACGCATTTGTTTTTATGTCAATTTCAGCAGTCAACAAACCAACTCTAAGCTACAAAACAGCTCTGTTTATTTAAGTTCATGATGTTTAGAGGATAATCCCTCTTTGAAAAAGCAAAGCTCAAAAACCAGTTTAACAAAAGAATGAGACACTGCAGGTGAAGAGGAAAAAATCTTAAAATTTAAAGATATCAATTGTAAACTTCTCCTGTAGTTTACTCACATAAATGTAAGAGAAAAAAAAGTATTACAAGTTTGTCATGTTTTCATGTAGAAATAAGGCATTTTATTTGTAAAAATGACATATATATCTGAAAAAAAAATTGACAGAATCAGAATTGAATTTCTTATTAATTTTGTTCACATAGTAGTTATTAGAAAAAGGGGATTTTGTATTTCTTTTTTTTTTTTTTGAGCGAACTAGATGAATTGAGCAGAAAAGAAATGGCCTAAAAGTTCAAATTTCGCCAAATATTTTCTACTTAAAACGTATATAAATTAGACTTAGAATTAGAGATCAAAAAATTCTTCTGCGTGTTTATCTTTATGTCTCTGTGGGAGAAAACGGCAATGTCCAACAAAAATCCATTGATAAAGAGAAATAAATGAAATAATAAAACATCTTTAGGAGCAGATTGGACAAGTTTGTTGTTTCCACATGAAAGCCGATATGTTGAGAGAGCAAACGAAAAAACAAAAAACTTTTAAAGAATGAGTTTTGCCTGTAATATCTCCCCTTAATATCAAAAATATTAAGACGAAAAAACATTATTTCATTATCAAAGTGCTTCGATCGTAAATAGTACTTTTTGTTTTGATCACAGCATTCTGTCCAAAGTTCACATTTTAAACAAAAAAAAAGTACAAAAGCCTCGACATTTGAGACAAAACTGAAATGCGAACTGTAAAACAAACACACGAATCCCACGAATTTCAGAACAGAGGTTTAAATTACAAGGTCAGGAGGTTTATTTTTTAGGATAATTTGTTGTCTGCAAAGGAAATAAAGAGCTTGCAGCTTTTGAGATAAATCTTGCAACTGTAAACAGGACAAGAAACATCAAGATATAAAGAAGCAGCAGCAAAATCTGGTACAAATCATCTTTTTTGGGGAAGATAATTTCATTTTTCCGACATGCATTTACTTCCAAACAAAGAATAAACTAAAAAACAAACAAAACAATCATCAATCCCTCTCCAAATCCTCGCCGCATATTTGCAATCCATCGAAATCCTTCTCGTTATTACTTGACGATGAAAGCTCGAATTCTCCGTTCAAAAAAGAAGAAAAAAGGGCGGTCTTCCAAATTCCACGCGGACAAGAATGCACGTCCGTCTCCCGTTTCCTTATAATCAGCGCGACTACGAAGGCCCAAAACAAACAAACACTTTTTTTCTCTCCCACACTGCCTCTGGCCCCGGGGCTGAGCGAGGAGGGGTCCCTGAACGCACCACACTGTTATTAATCGTTGTTAATTGCAGCCCGCGCCGGCATTCAAAGGAGCACAGCTGTATTTTTCATCATTAGACCGGTGTTTATAGAAGCGGGAAATTGACCCCAGAGATAATCAAATTCGGGCTGAGCTACAATTGGCGCAGGAAGTAGTTTAAAGAGGGCCAAAAGTTGCGCCTTTAATTTGCGTTTTTTTTAAGCCGGGATGAATATTGGGGCGCGTCTAACACCTGTTTCTGTTTGTTGCGGTCGACGAAAACTCAAGAAGGTTTGAATTAGTAGAAGAAGTGGTACAAGCACAGCAAAAAGTGTATTCATTTCAATTTATTTTATTTATTTAATGGGTAAAAGTTAAAGTCTATATGACAGGTTCGACGACACATTTCACCAAAACTTCGTAAACATGATTATATTTAAGATTCCACAAAGCATTTTGCGCGTTTGTCTCCAGTTTGACAGTTTTTGTGAAGTTTATAATGTCACTTCCTGGATAAACATGGGCAGCGACTATGACATAGATAGAGGTCATTCTACAACTGTTACCATAGCAACCATTTTGAAAACAAGGGCCAAAATACTTGAAAATCACACAACAGTTAGGAATTGACAATAAATAATAATTAATAATACCTTTATCTTATTGAAAGACGGTTTAAACTGTCTGAAAAATGTGTCAGTTACGTTTAAACAGTCTTTGTATTTTCGATGGTGCGTCGCTTTTTGATGACATCACAGAGCGTTTTAGAACTCAGCTCTACTTCCTGTGATTTTAAACGTTTATTCTACTAAATTTCCTCACAAACTGCATCTTGGCTGCTGTAAAACTGTGATAACTATTTACCACACGAGCCCTCCATCCAAACTAAGTTATAATTGGACAAAAATGAAAACCTGTCCTATAGACTTTAAATCATAATTAATTCAAACGATTATATTGCATTCACATGACATCACAACCTTCCATCACTCAATGGTATTTAATACAGATAGAAGGCAGCTAAAATATTTTCGTCAAGTAGAAAATAAATATTTAGCAGAGTTGAAAAGTTTTATATAGACCCTTTAAAAGTGTGTAAACAAAAACATTCTAAATTCAGTACGGAGGCAAAAGTGAAGTAGAACATAATGTGATTTCACTGGAGAAACTGGGATTAACCTCAGAATATCACAAAATATGACAAAGATGTTTAGTCAAAGTAAAACCGCTCAGACACATGTGAGTGACATCAGAGCTGCTTTAACGGTGCTGTACCTGATTTTTACTGTTTTGAAACGTGAAAAACAGAACCAGTTCATGCTAAAGTCTTCACATGTATCGCTCACTTACATAATACAGTCCCAGCATCATAAATATTCACCGTCATGCGTTCACTTTTTACGAGTCTCTGAGCCCAGGACAAGTTTTGCCGTCCCTGGATAAAGCTAACAAACATTAGCATGCTAACGGTGCACTTATTGCTTCTCGTAGAATAAAATGCTCTATAAGAGAAAGCGATGTGGTCTTATTTTCACCCGAATACACATACATACAATAATTTACTAGATTTTACTTTATTACTGTACGTGCAAAAAAAAATCAGCTGTTTTTCACACTTCAAAACAGTAAAAATCTTCTTTAAACACATTTATTATTGTATTTTACATTATGTTTTAGGAAATTATGATAAACTCTTTTCAGTTTTGATAAAAGAACAATCCAGATTTTCAGGTTTTACTGGACAAATGCTCACAGAAATGTTGAGTCTGCAATAGTTTTTCATTTTAGCTACAGATAAACTAGATACTACGCTGTAAATACTTTGTTTTTTGAAGCTAGAAATAGTATTTTTTCAACCCTTTGTCATAGAAAAGCAAATTAATTGACATTTCTGCTTTGGGAATTCAAACCAGTTGCTTTTTTTCCAACACAAACATTTAAAAACCAGCAGAATTTTTATCTAATGTGAGTTAATCATTGAAAAAACTGCAGTCGACTTCAGTCTTTTGCCTCCATTCCGGAATTTTGAAGACATTACATTTTAAAGGGTCTATTTGTTTTCAGACTTTAGCAGCTCTTTCACATTATAGTTATGTTTTGAGCATTTTTACATCAGAAAATGCCATTATTCGCCATTATTCACTGTTAAAATGACAAATTCTGTGCTATTTTAATGAAAAATTAAGTTCGTAGAAGTCAACTCCCAATTCATTTTACAATAAATTCATAAATCGAGTCTGGAGTAACATCATTTTTGCCGCACGGACGACATAAACTTGATTTCTGCACTGCAAATAATGAAGTTCTAGATGAGCTAAAATGTCTTGATTTCAGGATATTAATCTGAATTTCAGACATTTTGACTCGTTAAAGTGCGTATGACGGGTTTTTATGATTTTCTAATTTTGACTTTATTCCGTGTATTAATACCTCGTGTAAATACAAATTATAGTTTTACACCAATCAAGTCGCTATTTGTGGAGAAAAGTTGAAAAATCTGTTGACAATTACAGGAAGTAAACAAACTGTTGACATCACACTGGAGAGACAAAGGTCATGCATCATTTACACAAAATAAACTACTTTTTGACCCTTTAAACTTTGATTCAACAAAATAAAGACGTTTACGTGTGTTTCTCTTTGTCAAATGAACAAAATCTGTGACATTAGCTGAGTATTGGCGAATGTACAGCGTGGTTGCTATGGTAATTTCCTAGCGTGATGTCATACTTTACAACCAGGAAGTAAAATTTAAAACCTAAAAAACAGCTAAACTGGGGTTAAATTTGTAAAGATTTTAGTAGAAATTTGAATATATTTATCTTAACTGCATTTTAGTTAAACGTGCATTTCAACCTGTCACGGGCCCTTTAAGATCAGTGGAGATGATTTATTTGATGGAACTAGATTATTTCACTTGTTTCAAACCGTTTCTGACTTGTTTCAATGCATTATTTCTTATTTCAATCCAAATTATCTGTCAGTGGATTAAGATTATTTTACTTACCCCACTGACACATTTATTTTCTTATTTTAAGCAGAATTATCGTACGATCAGTCAGAAATACCTTGAAACCCGTGAAATATTCTGCATCACATCAACAATTAACTCTCATTGAGTCAAATCTACTCAAATCCAGATCAAAATGATACATTCAAACCATTTTAAGCTTGAATAGATTTACATTTTTGCTGTGCACCTTTTATTTCAAGATCATTTTCAGCCATTGGCATCTTTGTTTTCTTATTTTACACTTATTTATCGGTCGATCGGTCAGAAAAACCTTGAAACCAGTCACATAAAATCAAGCCATTTTAAACTTGGATAGAGTTACATTTTTTGCTGTGTGCTCGTGTCGCTCATTTCGCTGCTGCGGGGATTTCTCGCGTGGATCGTTCCGTCTTTTCAAAAGGAATGCATCGTCCTGGAATAATTGCCTTATGCTTTGCCTCTCCGGCCGCTCAGTTAAAAGGGATTCAGATGGTTTTGGGCCGCGCTCCCCTCACCCGCGGAGAGAAGGCGGGGGATGGGCGCCGTGTTTGACTTATGCTGAATTTGGGATGGGGGCAGTGCATTTACACAAAAGGTCAAACTTCATTTTTCAGCCGCGGCGTTATAAATTACACCCCGGGTTTTCTAAACAAGCTGAGAAGTGAGTGAGTCGAGAGTCGGTGGTGGGTCGTTTGCAGAGCCGGGAAGGGAAAAGCGGCGAGAAAGTTTTGGAAGGAATTGCACCTTTAAGAGCGGATCTGTTTCAATACTTTTCTACTTCATTGTGACGTAGTGAAAGTGTTTGTTTTTAAGGCGAGATATTACAGGCAAAACAATCAATTTTTTGTTTTTTGGTCAGTTTTCTCTCTCAACATATCGATTTTCATGTGGAAACAACAAACATGTCCAATCTGCTCTTTAAAATGTTTTATTCTTCCATTGAATCCACTTCATCCATAGATTTCTCTGGGACGTTGTAACTTCAAAGACCGTTTTCTTAAAATGCATTTTTCTCCCTCGAGACATAAAGATCAGCCTTAAAGTAGATCCCACACAAACTAAACTTTACAGTCTTGGACTCAACAAGATTTTGACTAAAAGAACAGTAATATCTAATTCTAAAACTGATTTATTAAAGTTTTAAATTTAAAAAATGAGGAGAAATTTTGATTTTTAGGACAATTTTCGTCCAATCTAGTTTGCGTAAAAACTAAATAAGATATTCAAAATTCCCTCTGTAAATTTTTTTGTAACTTATATTTGCACTTATATATTTTATTATATTTTATTCATTGTTTTATGTTGCACCTTACGCCGAAGCAAGTACCTATGTTTGTGAATTTTGATCACTGACAACGGCAATAAACCGATTCTGATTCTGCAAAATTAACCAAGAATTTTAAACCTGGTTCTGTCCATTTTTCAGATTTAAATGTCCCAAATATGTGTATTATTGGCCATATTTACACACTAAAACTTTTTTCTCTTACGTTTGTGTGAGTAAACTACAGGAGAAGTGTAAAATTGATGTTTAAATTTAAGATTTTTTCCTATTCACCTGCAGTGTTTGACCTTAAATAGAAACGAGAGAAAGTCTTATAAACGCATACAAATTCAGTAATGTTTAAAGTCTTTAAGTGTTTAAAGAAAGAGAATTTCTACATTATTTTTGGTTTTGTCAGTCAGATTCAATTTAATACTAATAAACAGCAAGTTGTAATAACAGCATTATCAATTTTTGTTTGTTTGTTTTGTTTGTTAAATGTTTAATAACTGATGAAAATATTTGTCATTTAGTCAAAGTTTTACTGTTCATTAGCCACATTTAATCTAGTTTTTGATTAGTTTTAGTGAACAACATCATCGAAAAGCCAGAAATATGTCACAAATACAGTATTAGTTTGAACCTCTGGTGTTTGAAGCTCCTCCTCTGATGTTTAAAGCTCCTCCTCTGGTGTTTGAAGCTCCTCCTCTGACGTTTGAAGCTCCTCCTCCAGTATTTAAAGCTCCTCCTCCAGTGTTTAAAGCTCCACCTCCAGTGTTTGAATCAGAATCAGAATCAGAAACTGTTTATTGCCATTGTCAGTGAAATTCACAAACGTAGGAACTTGCTTCGGCGTAGGTGCAACATAAAGCAAAGGATAAAATATAAAAATATATAAAATATATAAAATATATATAAAAATATATATAAAAATATATATAAAAATATATAATATATATAAAATATATAAAAAGAAGCTCCTCCTCTAAAGTTTGAAGCTCCTCCTCTAAAGTTTGAAGCTCCTCCTCTAAAATTTAAAGCTCCTCCTCTGGTGTTTGAAGCTCCTCCTCTGGTGTTTGAAGCTCCACCTCCAGTGTTTGAAGCTCCTCCTCCGGTGTTTGAAGCTCCTCCTCCGGTGTTTGAAGCTCCTCCTCTGGTGTTTGAAGCTCCACCTCCAGTGTTTGAAGCTCCTCCTCTAAAGTTTAAAGCTCCTCCTCTGGTGTTTGATGAAGTTAAGTAAAACAAAGTAAAATAAAGTAAAACAAAGTAAAATAAAGTAAAATAAAGTAAAACAAAGTAAAATAAAGTAAAACAAAGTAAAATAAAACAAAGTAAAGCAAAGTAAAACAAAGTAAAATAAAACAAAGTAAAGCAAAGTAAAACAAAGTAAAATAAAACAAAGTAAAGCAAAGTAAAACAAAGTAAAATAAAACAAAGTAAAGCAAAGTAAAACAAAGTAAAATAAAACAAAGTAAAGCAAAGTAAAACAAAGTAAAATAAAACAAAGTAAAGCAAAGTAAAACAAAGTAATGTAAAACAAAGTAAAGTACAGTAAACAAAACAAGGTCAAACAAAGTAAAGTAAAATAAAGTAAAACAAAGTAAAGTAAAACAAAATAAAGTGAAGTAAAGTAAAGTAAAACAAAGTCAAGTTAAACAAAGAAAAGTAAAATAAACTTAAGCAAAACAAAATAAATATTAATAATAGCAATGTGGCAAAAAAGAAAACCTAAACCAATTAAATCCATTAAGCGTGGTATCCTTTGACGGAGACACAATCATATGCTCTGAGTGAAAGGTCCTGCTTTACGTTCTTAGATTCTGTTTTACAATATCTAGGGAAATGTCGTTGGTTTCAGAGCACATTACTGTCTTTAAAATCGCAGCCGTTGGGATTTTGCCGATGAAGATTCAAAGTCCGTCTCATGGTTCACGGAGAATATTTGAGGCCTTGATTTGCGCTGCATTTTTGCAAAACGGGAAGAGCAGGTTTGGAGTTTGGAAATGCGTTTGACATGAGACATTGAGATGATGGAGCAGTTCTGGGCTCTCTTTGTTTCTCTGTGAGCTGTCAACTAAACCAGGAACAACGACTAAACCAGGACTAAAACAGAACCAAACAACGTCATTTTTTGGCGTTATCTGGTCATAAATTGAGCCCGTTTCAGTCTTGATTTGGACTTGGTTTGGTCCTGTTCTGGTCCTTCTTTAATCCTGATCTAGTCCAGGCTGAGTTTCGTTTTTAGGGCTGGTTTAGTCCCAGTTTTTATGTGGTGAACGGAACGAAATTTAGGATTCAAACTGGGCCCAAACCAGACTAAACCAAGACTAGAGCAGACTCTTCATGAGAACTAAACCAGGATTAAACCAGGTCTTAGCTCTGAACTTTACAGGGAGGAGTTTCAGAGTGATTTGTGAATTGATTTGACATGATTCATTGGTAAACCTTATAAAATACAACCTAAACACTGACAATCATACATCTGTACATGAATTTCATTGCACAAATTGTTGGTTTGTTAGTTTGGCAGAAAGCATTGAATGTTGTGGAACGTCATGTTAAAGCTGTTGAGAGAGAAACTGACGTATGAGTTTTTTCTAGTTTGTCCCTTTAAAATACAAGAGCCTATGACAAGCTGGACGACTCATTTAACTACAACACAGCTAAGATAATTATACTTAAGATTTTGAAAAAAAACCAAAAAATCTAAAACGTTCCATCCCAGTTTTGCAAAGAAACTCACTTCAAAATTTTAAGTGACATTCATCCTAGTAATCATAAAAAAACAAAACAAAACAAACAAACAGAAGTTGGGAAAAACATGGAAACTACAAATTGCACATTTTGTGATAATGAACCTGAAACTGTTTACATTTATATTTCTATTGTAACTCCGTCAGAACCTTTTGGGACTCTTTTTAAACTTGGATGGTAGATTTAGTCATAGATTCACCTAATTTAACATATAAATATATTAAATATGGAGTATTCTTGCAGAATTACAAAAATGAACTTTTTTTTTATTCTTTTATATTAATTGCTAAACAATATATACTCAGATGCAATTTTTAAAAAAGTAAAACCAATGTTATAATAACGATTTTTTACAATTTGTGAAAAGAGCCCATTGCCAAGTTACATCCAAACAAGCTGCTTTAATGAATCTTTTTACGCAGTCAAATGAATTAATGTGGACCTCTTTGTTTGTATTTGTTTGTTTTATTTTTCTTTCTCTTGTTTCAGCTCAGTTTTGAGTCAATTATGACGTATATTGTTATACTGCAATTATAAATAGATAGATCTTTATTGCAGACTTGTGGTCCATAGTTAAAAGACAAACAAACAGACAAGCAATTAAAAAAAAAAAAAAAAAACATAAAAAAAGAACGTTAATAAGAGGCGATAGAGGAGAGGAGATAATAAGGGGCCCCTAAGTTCCTCTCAGGACACAACTACACCAGTGTCTCCACAGCTGGGAAGAACAGCAGATGGCACTGTGTTCAATATTAGACGATACGATAAAATAACAATATTTTGAACTGTTCAGATGATACATACATTTATGCATTAGGTGTCTTAAGACAGCTTGCAGTGTATTGACTCTTAAAGACACAAACAGTTCACTGGTCCATCTGGGCTCTTTTAACAAAAGTCTTAAAGCATCATTGTGGGCCACTTTCAGTCTAAACTGGATTTTTATAGTTCACCCACAGGTGTCCAGTGTAGAGCGATATGTATATAAATGACTTCCTCAAATGACGTCAAAATGAGACATTAATAAGAACCTTCACAGATATTATATTTAATGTCTGTCGTCCCTCTCGTGTCACTCACCCTCGGGCCTGTGGTGTCGTGCCCCTGTGACTCCGCCGTCCCGTCGAGAGGCTGTTGTGCCGGACCCCAGCCCCCGCCGGGACGCTAATTAAAACTGTTTCAAGGACAAAGGACGGCACATTGTGTGAGCGCGACCACAACTGCAACAGACACGGAGCAACAGGGGATTAAAGGGGCCCGAGATGGAGATATCAGCGAGGAAAGTGAAGACGAGCGGGACAAGTGTCTGAGGAGAGGGTTATGAGGGGGAACCAAACCAGATACTGAAGGCGAGACACTGCAGAGAATAGGAAAAAATATTAAATTTAAAGATAATGATTTGAAACTTCTCCTGTAGTTTAGTCACATAAATTTAAGAAAAAAATGTATTACAAGTTTGTCGTTATGTAATGTTTTCATACAGAAATGAGGCGTTTTATGTTCAAAAATGGTGAAAATTGCACATGTTTAGGGCATTTAAATCTGAAAAATGGACAGAACCAGGTTTAAATGTCTTAGTTAATTTTGTACACATATTAGTTTAAAAAAAAACTTCACAGAGGGGATTTGAGATGGTATTTCGTTTTTGTGTAAACTAGATTTGACTGAAAATTGTCCTAAAAATTCAAATTTCGCCTCATTTTTTTTTACTTAAAACGTCAGTAAATCAGTTTTAGAATCAGATATTAAAAAATCCTTCTGTACGTTTCACTAAATCTTGTTGAGTCCAGATTGTACAGTTTGTGTAGGATCTACTTTAAGGCTGATCTTTATGTCTCGAGGGAGAAAAATGCTATTTAAGAAAACGTCCTTTGAAGTTACAATGTCCCAGAGAAATCTATGGATGAAGTGGATTCAATGGAAGAATAAAATATCTTTAGGAGCAGATTGGACACGTTTGTTGTTTCCACATGAAAGTCGATGTGTTCAGAGAGTAAATTTACCCAAAAACAATAAACTGAATAAAAATCTGTTTTGTCTCGCCTTAAATAAGGTTTGATACTGGGAATATTACATTACACAAGGAAGATGGACGTTTCCTGAACAGTTTTAAAATTGTCTTGATATAAAAGACAAACAACAAACATTAATATATTTCTTTTTAAAGTACGTATTCATAACTTGGCCCCTGAACCAGTCAGTGTGTTTATACAGAGACTAAACTACAGCAGAGTGACCAGAGGCACCGCAAACCAAAACTGTCAAATCCCTTAGAGCAGGACGTCATTTGGTCAATCAACCTTTTCCTACAAAAGCTGCAAACTGTGGAACTCATGACCCACTGAAATCAAGTGCATTTCTGATCTAAAAATGTTCACCTCTAGACTTATGGGCTGGTTGAAAGAAAACCAAAACTGTACCCACCTGTAAATGGTACAAAAGTGTATGAGTGAGAGTGAAAGAACGAGTCTAAAACATGCACTGATCTATTTATTTATTAGAAATGTGTTTTAATGTGTTTTGTTATTGATTGTAGAAAGTGTAGAAAAGTCCACCCAGGGACGGGAGTTGAAAATTAGCACTTGCTATAAACTCTGTATGCGTCGCATCAGCTGAGGGTGGTACCACAGGTCTGGAAGACCTCCTGTGTGGTACCAGTGCCAAAGACACCGCACGCTAAAGACCTCAGCAGCTTCAGGCCGGTGGCTCTCACGTCCCATCTGATGAAGACACTGGAGAGGCTGGTCCTGGACCACCTCCGCTCCACCGTGAGCTCAGCCATGGATCCGCTGCAGTTTGCGTACCGGCCTGGCATTGGAGTGGAGGATGCCGTCATCTTCCTGCTGCACCGCTCTCTCTCTCACCTCGAGAACCCTGGCAGCGCTGTGAGAATTCTGTTCTTTGATTTCTCCAGCGCCTTCAACACCATCCAGCCGCTGCTGCTGAGGGACAAGCTGGAGACGGCTGGTGTGGACTGTGACCTGGCAGAGTGGATCCTGGACTACCTCACGAACCGACCCCAGTTTGTGAGAGCCCGGGATTGTGTGTCTGACACTCTGACCTGCAGTGTGGGGGCGCCGCAGGGCACTGTCCTCGCGCCCTTCCTCTTCACCCTCTACACCTCGGACTTCAGACACAACACGGACAGCTGTGTTCTGCAGAAGTTCTCTGACGACTCTGCCATCATCGGACTCATCACGGACGACGATGATGCAGAGTACAGAGGACTAACGCAGGACTTTGTGGACTGGTGTCAGCAGAACCACCTTCTCATCAACGCGGGAAAGACCAAGGAGATGCTGGTGGACTTCCGCAGACGCCACTCCACTGCTCCCTCACCAGTGTACATCCAGGGAAGGGACATTGAGAGAGTGGACTCATACAAGTACCTGGGTGTTCATCTGAACCACAAACTGGACTGGACTCATAACACAGACGCACTGTACAGGAAGAGTCAGAGTCGGCTCTACCTCCTGAGGAGACTCAGGTCTTTTGGAGTGTCAGGGCCGCTCCTGAGGACCTTCTACGACTCTGTGGTGGCATCAGCCGTCCTGTACGGTGTGGTCTGCTGGAGCAGCAGCATCACAGAGAGGGAGAGGAAGAAGCTGGACAAGGTCATCAAGAAGTCCAGCTCCGTCCTGGGCTGTGCTCTGGACTCAGTGCGCAAGGTGGGGGACAGAAGGGTCCTGGCTAAACTCACGTCTATGCTGGACCATGAGTCCCACCCCCTGCAGGACGCTCTGTCTGCCCTGGAGAGCAGCTTCAGTGAAAGACTGATTCACCCTCGCTGTGTGAAGGAGAGGTTTCGCAGGTCTTTCCTTCCTGCTGCTGTCAGACTTTACAATGAACACTATTAGCCCTGAACATGTGCCATTCACCCGCTATAATCATGTGCAATACTGTAACATGTGTCAGTCACCTGTTATAATCATGTGCAATACTGTAACATGTGTCAGTCACCCGCTATAATCATGTGCAATACTGTAACATGTGTCAGTCACCTGTTATAATCATGTGCAATACTGTAACATGTGTCAGTCACCTGTTATAATCATGTGCAATACTGTAACATGTGTCAGTCACCTGTTATAATCATGTGCAATATAATTTAACATACTATTAATACACTTTACCTCACCATAGTCACTTACTGTATATAACATACACTTAAGCCATTTTAGTTACCATTTTTACTGTAAATAAGAGTGTGCACTTTATACCTTATACTTTATATTGTATTTTTTTATGACCATGTTTATTTATCCTATTTTTATTGCATGCACCTATTTCATTCATTCCTGTCCTAAACTGTGTGTTGCAACAGTGGAATTTCCCCATTGTGGGACAAATAAAGGATCTCTTATCTTATCTTATCTTAAGCTTTGTTCTGTAACTATGTATTATTGCATTGTCCCTGCCAAATAAATAAATAAACACATATTCTGGATTATCACACGATCTCTCTGGGTGGAGTCTGCATGTCCTCCCCGTGTTACCGTGGGTTCTCTCCGGGTTCTCCGGCTCCTCCCACCGTCCAAAGACATGACTGTGTTCAGGTTAATTGACAACTCTAAATTGCCCGTAGTGTATGAATGTGAGAGTGAATGGTTGTCTGTCCTTGTCTGTATCTCTGTGTTAGCTGCGACGAGTTGTCCACTGTCCAGGGTGTACCCTGCCTAAGGCCCAAAGTCACTGGGATAGGCTCCAGTCACCCGCGACCCCTAACGGGAATAAGCGGTAGAAAATGAATAAATGAATATTCTGGATTATTTCTATTGTTAATGGAATTATAACTTGCTCTTATACCTTTACTTTTGCATTTCACATGTTTTATTTAGAACTTAAATTATGCATGTACTGAAAACTACACATGACTTTCAGATGTCAGGTGTTAGAACTCCACCTACTGGCAGCAACGAGAATTACCATGACGAAATAAACAAAAGCTTGTCCCGAGACGCTAATGTGAGCACATGGTTGTAATTAAACCTGATTTTTACAGCTTTGAAATGTGAAAAACAGAACTAGTTTGTGTGCCTGACTGTAATAAAGTAAAATCTGTGTTGCTTCAGCATAAAGACATTGTAAAAGCATCTGTTCGGGTGAAAAAGAGACCACAGCACTTTCTTCTTTATCTGTTTTTAGAAAATGTTATTTATCGAGAAGCAGGAAGTGCGCTGTTAGCATGCTAATGTTTGTTAGCTTTACCCGAGACGGCAAAACTGGCTCTGAGCTCAAGAGACTCTGAAATCAAAGTAATATTTCTGATGCTGGGACTGCATTAAGAAAGTGAGCGATGCATGTGACTGATGGAAAGACTTTAACGTGAACTAGATCTGTTTTCCACGTTTCAAAACAGTAAAAATCAGGTACAGCCCCTTTAACATTCTTTGAGGCAGAAATGTTCAGAACGAGATGTATGATTTATGGACTTAAAAACAGCAACGGAGACTTACCTTTGACGTCACAAATCTGGGAAATTTGGAGTACTTTCCGAGGATAAGAGGGAGAGGATCTTGCAAATAGGTTTGATGAAACAAGCGTGAATGAAGCTAATCACAAAATACAAATCCAAGTTTGTATTTGATGACGGAGCAATGTTATAACATGATCAAAAGTGCAAAAAAGACAGTTTTATAGTCTTTTTTTTTAACATCTTTTTTTTCTATTGACCGCAAAACTGAGTGTCAAACATCAGGACAAAAAAAAGAAGAAGAAAATGACCCTGTCGAGTTAAAAATTGTCAGTTCCACCTTATGATGTCATTTGGTGGTTATGCAGGAGGTGCTTTGTCATGTTTTTAAAGTTTGTCTGATCCTCTGATTATTCCAATCCTACTTTTTCTCTTGACTTTAATATAACCTGAAATTTGAGGCTTTGCAGCTATTGTTTTTGGCTGTATTTGTTCTGTTTCCTCCTCCAGCAGCCAGGGACTCCTTGCGCCCTCTACTGGCAGAAATCTGAACCGTTTCTTTGTCCATTTGTACAGGATTTAGGCATAAATTAGCGACGTTATTTGATCTAAACCGGTGAAGCTCAGATTATTTTATTAATCATTCATAAAGGCTTACGCTTTAACTCTGATGTCATTCTGCCACATTCACAAAGGTCAAAGGTCATTGTTCCAGTCGAAAAGTGGGTCAATTGGAGCCGAATGTTTATGGTTTTCTCAAAATACTGTGTTTTACAATTTATTTCCACAGTTTTATCTGCACTTTTCTCCTTTAAAGTACATTTTGTTCAAATTTTTTATGTTTTTATTGTGATTGTAATGCATTTTTCTTGTTTTAAATAGCACTTTGTCTTGCCTTTTACATAAATATTTACACATTATTAACGCCTTGAATGAACATTTTACATTTTTGACCAATAAGCAATACTTTTTACTGTTAATTAGGTCATGCAATACATTGGATCCCAACTTTTTTACATCTCAAGTAACGCACTAAGCTTTTTCTTTGTAATAAATGGGTTTAACAGTTGTATATTGTCAATTATTACTATTACATGATCTTGTTTTGATGATATTTGAGTCCAAAATACACCAAAAAGAAGCAGATTTACTACATATAACTCCTTTTAACCATGAAATATTCAGTTTTATCTGCTTTTAAAATCTAAAAAAGAGTGATTTGGCTTTTTTTTTTACATTTCAAGTAACGCACTAAGCTTTTTCTTTGTAATAAATGGGTTTAACAGTTGTATATTGTCAATTATTACTATTACATGATCTTGTTTTGATGATATTTGAGTCCAAAATGCACCAAAAAGAAGCAGATTTACTACATATAACTCCTTTTAACCATGAAATATTCAGTTTTATCTGCTTTTAAAATCTAAAAAAGAGTGATTTGGCATTTAGTTTCCCTCCCAGAACTACAACAAACATGTTTTATGAAAGATAGTCTATTGTAAATCTGCATTAACAGCTTCTAACCCGTCTTCTCTGTGTCGTTTCCTCGCTGTCTGCAGGATTGGTGGGCTTTTTTGCTGTATTTATTTATGGTCTGAGTGTTGCATTCCAGAGCCCTCCCCCTTTTCCCCAAAAAACCCTCTCCACCGGCGACAAATCTCCAGAAAACTTCCACTTCCTCTGCTCCTTTGAACTCCGCCGTTTCTGCAAAGACACAGCCGGCGTTACATAATATTAAACTCTAGCTCGAAACGGCGCGACGTTATTGGAAAGCCATGGCGTTTTTGCAGAATTGGCTGTTAATGTGTCCGAAGTTTTGACTCGGTTTATGATTAATCTTCGTCGTTACTGGCCTTGTTCAATAGAGAGTGTCATAAATGATTGTTGAAAACGCAGAGAAACGTGCAAGAATTGCTTTGTAGATTAGAATTTGATGTTGAAAGCGCATGTTTGACCCGGGTTATGGTTAATATATTTTAATTTTACTACTGGGCTTGTTCAAAAGGATGTTTTCATGTGATGGCGTTATAAAAATAAGCCAATAGTTTGCCTTTAAAGTAAGATGTAAGACTTTGTGAGATAAGAATCGTTTGTTTGATTCACTTTCCTTATTTGATTGTCTTTAAAAGCTTTATGTAAACTGTATTTTTATTGTTATTTATTAAAATGTAACTGTCAAAATGCATATGTTTTCTGATGGTTTTCTATGATTACGGGACAGATCAATAAAAACTGACCGAAAGAAGAAAAAAATAAATTCATAAAGTGTTTTATTTTTGCTTCATAGTCTATAAGTGGTGTTATAATCAATGCACAACACATGCTCTTTCCTAGTTACCGTTATCAAGCAATCAATCCATAATAAACTACTTAATTAATATTCAAACCTTAAAGGAAAGAAAAGAAAAATATTCTGCATTTTTCTTATTGTTACTAGCGTTTAAACCTGCTCTTGAGTATCTTTAATTTGCCATGTTTTAAAACAAAAACTAAAAAGATTGTTATGGATCGAAGGAAAGGATTTCTCTGCTGTTTTTTTTAATTTTTTTTTTACCTTTATTTAACCAGGAAAGTGCCATTGAGATTAAAAAACGCTTTTTCAAGGGAGCCCTGGCCGAGAGGCAGCAAAGTAAAACAAACAACATTGAAATTACATTAAATGACATCAGCATTAAAAGCTGTGTGCAATGACACTTACTGAGAGCGTCCAGCCAGCAGAAGGTTCCTCGATCTATACACAAATAGTTACGTTATCACTTTAAGACACAACGGTCAGGCTGGTAGTAGCAGTGAGTGTCACCTTTTTTCTTATATTGACTGACTGAATTTTTCTTGCTAAATGCATGTCATTTCATACTAATAAATGTGCCGTTTAGTAATTATTTTTCCACTTGAGATCAATAAAATCAGTGTGATTTTATTCTGTAATATGATGTACTATAATTAAGGTGAGACGCTGCAGGTGGATAGGAAAAAATCTTAAATTTAAAGATATCAATTTGAAACTTGTCCTGTAGTTTAGTCACATAAATGTAAGAAAAAAATGTATTACAAGGTTTTCATCATGTCATGTTTTCATGTAGAAGTGAGGCATTTTATGTGTAAAAATGGTCAAAAATACACATATTTGGGACATTTAAACCTGAAAAATGGACAGAACCAGGTCAAATGTTTTGGTTAATTCTATACACATGTTAATTACAAAAAAAATGTACAGAGAGGATTTTGAATTTCTTATTTAGTTTTTAAGTAGGGCTGAAAATTGTCCTAAAAATTCAAATTTCTGCTCATTTTTTTGACTTAAAACTTCAATAAATCACAAAAAAGAAAAAAAGAAAAAGAAAAAAAATGAAAAAGTTTGCCTGTAGTGTCTTGCCTTAAGTACAACATGCAATTACTCTTTTTCTGCCTGATTTTTTTCATTGAATTGTGAACGTGAACGCCCCATCAGTCTCTTTTCCTCGTCTTGAACTTTTTTAGTGGAATCTCAGCGTCTGGACATTCGTCTTGGGAGTTTTCCAGAGCCGGGCGATGACAGTGAACGCCTCATCCGTGCTTTTAGAGACACTGCTGTTATCTTAGCTGCCAGGACGCACTTATCTCTCGGAGGAACTGTATGTGAGAGAAACAATAGCCCTGATTGAGTGCATTCCCCCAGAAGGTGTCGGGTTGCACCGGCCGGCTGTTTTTATACAGATCTGTATCAGTCAAAGGGCTGTGTGGGGAATCGCTCATGAAAAAATGAATTACCTGGAGGCAAGTTGTGAAAACAGGAGCTTTAGCCTCGAGCTGGAGACAGGAAGACAACAAAACACCATGTGCATTATTGTAAACTTCATATTTTTTAGATTAAATGTTTTCTTCATAAGTTAAAAGTACATGTATTGCAACTTTACAGTGTATGGAAAGTGTGTTATTTATTTGGAATAATATACTCTACTTTCCTTCATAATTTAAGTTCATTTCATCAAGGGACGTGATCCGGCCTCAAACATCTTCAAAAACTGTAGAATGTATTTTATTTATTGTTATTGTTTTGGTCCTGGGTTAGACCTGGTTTAGTCCTGGTTCAGTCTTGTTTCAGACCTGGCTTTGGCCTGGTTTTGTCTTGATTTAGTCCTGGTTTAGACCTAGTTTAGTCCTGGTGTAGACCTGGTTTAGTCCTGATTAAATCCTGGTTCAGTCCTGTTTCAGACCTGGCTTTGACTTGATTTAGACCGGTTTAGTCCTGGTTTAGCACTGGTTTAGTCCTGTTTCAGACCTGGCTTTGACCTGGTTTAGACCTGGCTTTGACTTGATTTAGACCCGGTGAAGTCCTGGTTTAGACCTGATTTAGTCCTGGTTCAGTCTTGTTTCAGACCTGACTTTGACCTGGTTTAGACATGGCTTTGGCCTGGTTTTGTCTTGATTTAGTTCTGGTTTAGACCTGGTTTAGTCCTGATTTAGTCCTGATATAATCCTGGTTTAGACCTAGTTTAGTCCTGGTTTAGACCTGGTTTAGTCCTGGTTAAGTCCTGGTTTAGACCTGGTTTAGTCCTGGTTTAGACCTGGTTTAGTCCTGGTTAAGTCCTGGTTTAGTCCTGGTTTAGTCCTGGTTCAGTCCTGTTTCAGACCTGGCTTTGACCTGGTTTAGACCTGGCTTTGACTTGATTTAGACCCGGTTTAGTCCTGGTTTAGCGCTGATTTAGTCCTGGTTCAGTCCTGGTTCAGACCTGATTTAGTCCTGGTTCAGTCCTGGTTCAGACCTTGCTTTGACATGGCTTAGGTCTGGTTGAGACCTGGTTTTGTCTTGATTTAGTCCTGGTTTTGTCCAGATTTAGAGCTGGTTTAGACCTGACATATACCTGCTTAGTCCTGGTTTAGTTCTGCAGATGTTGTTAAAATGACATTACATTTATTTTGTTTCTGGACCCGACGACAAAAAGTAGTAAAAAGTAAACGACAGTGTAAGAAAACACGGATTTCATGTTTTCATACAGAGATAAGGCATTGTATGTGTAAAAACGCCCAAAATTTCACACATTTGTTAACATCGAAATCGAAAAATGGAACCAGGTTCAAATTCCTTGGTTAATTCTGTACAAATAATAGTTTCAAAAGGATTTACAGCGACACAACTCAACAAAAAAACAAGAAAAAGTCCTTTAAAGTGCAAACAACACACACACAATACAATATCTAACCCAAAATATTCAGTTTTAACTCAATAACTCAGACCGTCCTGTAATTATCATGACAGTCCTACATATATTTCCCCGTTTGCATGCACTCCAGTCACATAAAAGCCCCGCTGCCCTTACTTTAAATAACTCCATTTCCATATGAAGCACACAATCCTCCTCCACATATTTTGTACATAGAGCCCGGCCTCACACAGTTCCTCCCCCGGCCTCAAATTTTGCAGCCACAATAATGCCATTAGCCTAACAAAGCCCATGCTAATCCAGTCTGCAGTATGAATGCATGGGTGGGATGCATCCGAAATGACCCGGCAAGGAATTTTCACACCCATAAGTCCCAGTCTCTCACATGCATTCAGCGACGTATAATCCCGACGAAGAAACACTTGAACGCACAAACAAAAGCTGGAAATGTGGAGGAATAAAGGGGGAAATGAACGGTTATGAGCAGTTTTATACTTTTACTTTAATAATCTTTTGTCTGGAGTACCTTCTAAGCTTTGTCTCACGCTCAGAGTACGTTTTAACTTGAGTTTCAGGCAAATAAATGGGTTTAAGTCACATATTGTCAATTATTACTGTTATATTTTTGTCTTAATTGTATTTATGGTGAAAGATGCTCCAAAAAGATGCTAAATTCTCTCTGTGCATCAGTATATAATGAAGAAACACTTTAACGGACAAACAAAGGCTGGAAATGTGGAGGAATAAAGGGAGAAAAATGAACGGTTATGAGCAGTTTTATACTTTTACTTTAATAATCTTTTGTCTGGAGTACCTTCTAAGCTTTGTCTCACACTCAGAGTATGTTTAAACTTTCAGGCAAATAAATGGGTTTACAGGTCACATATTGTCAATTATTACTGTTATATTTTTTGTTTTAATTGTATTTTTGGTGAAAGATGCTCCAAAAAGATGCTAAATTCTCTCTGTGCATCAGTATATAATGAAGAAACACTTTAACACAAACAAAAGCTGGAAATGTGGAGGAATAAAGGGAGAAAAATGAACGGTTATGAGCAGTTTTATACTTTTACTTTAATAATCTTTTGTCTGGAGTACCTTCAAAGCTTTGTCTCACACTCAGAGTACATTTTAACTTGAGTTTCAGGCAAATAAATGGGTTTACAGGTCACTTATTGTCAATTATTACTGTTATATTTTTGTTTTAATTGTATTTATGGTGCAAGATGCTCCAAAAAGATGCTAAATTCTTTCTGCGCAGCAACATATAATCCTGATGTAAAGAAACACTTTAACGCACAAACAAAAACTGGAAATGTGGAGGAATAAAGGGGGGAAATGAACGGTTATGAGCAGTTTTATACTTTTACTTTAATAATCTTTTGTCTGGAGTACCTTCTAAGCTTTGTCTCACACTCAGAGTACATTTTAATTTGAGTTTCTGGCAAATAAATGGGTTTACAGGTCACATATTGTCAATTATTACTGTTATGTTTTTTTGTTTTAATTGTATTTTTGGTGCAAGATGCTCCAAAAAGATGCTAAATTCTCTCTGCGACATAATGAAGAAACACTTTAACGGACAAACAAAAGCTGGAAATGTGGAGGAATAAAGGAGGAAAGTGTGAGGAAAATGAACTATTATGAGCAGTTTTATAACATTTCTTTTTACTTTAATATTTAGTAGATCTGCCACATTAGACCAGATGTTTTTTTGTCTGGAGTTCTCCCTAAACTTTGTCTCACACTCAGAAATCCCCTTAACCTGAGTTTCAGGCAAATAAATGGGTTTACTGTTTGTATTTTGTCAATTTGTGTGAGGAATCTGTCATGAAAAAATGAATTATAAGTGAAGAAACAGTAGCTTTAGCCTCGAGCTGGAGACAGGAAGACAAAACTTGCATTATTGTAAACTTAATATTTTTAGATTGTATTGCAACTTTACAGTGTATGGAGAATGTGTTATTTACCTGGAATAATATTCTCTACTTTCTTTCATAATTTAAGTTCAGTTAATTATTGACAGGAACACTATAACTTTATGACAGGGCTGTTCAACTCAAGACCCCCAAGGGACATGATCCGCCCTCAAACATCTTCAAAAAACTGGAAGTGTGGCCTTTATTCTTATCAAGGTAAGAAAAAAGGTCACACTTTATAATAACTGCATCTTAATTTGTCTTAATACATTATGAACAGAGACTTAAAGGGCCTCTGACAGGTTGGACTGCTCATTGAAATAAAATGCAGTTAAGATAAATATGTTTCAAATTCTGCAAAAATCTTTTCAAATGTTCTCCCAGTTTTGCTATTTTTGTTTTTAATATCACTTCCTGGTTGTAAATGATGACATCACACTGGGAAATTACTTTGAACATTGGGCTAATACTCGGTTAACGTCAGAGATGTTTTTGTCCAGTAAATCAAAGTGAACACCTTTATTTTGTTGAATTAATGTTTTAAGAGTCAAGTTTTTTGGGGGTAAATTATGCAAAACCTTTGGATGGAATGAGTCTCCCCAGTGTGATGTCATCAGTTTTTTACTTCCTGTAATTTTAAACAGATTTTTCATCTTTTCTCCACAAGCCATGACTTGATTGGTGTAAAACAATCATTTTTATGTACAATATGTATTAATACACCAAATAAAATCAAAATTAGAAAATTGTTAAAACCTGTCATACGCACTTTAAAGGACACTTATCATTTCAAAGTGACACGAGTTTGCACCAAAAGGAAACGTTTTTGCATTTTGCGTTTTTCTGTCCATGGAGTTAATACTATGAAAGAGGAACTTAAACAATCTAGAAAGCAATTTAAATATATATATTAAATATGAATGAAATATATTTTTAAAAGTTGTTTTCAATTTATTTTTGTAGAGCCCAAAATCACAACAACAGCCGCCTCGATGGGCCACAGGGAGAAACAGCTCAATTAAACAATGTTCAATAGTTGACCTTGACCCTCCTTCTCCACAAGAAAAAACGTCAAACAACCCTGTGCGAAAAAGAAGAAACCTTTCACACAACATCAAGATGAAGAAACAGGATGAGACTCAGAGTGAAATGGGATTAAAACCAGATTAAGGAGACGCTGCAGGTGAAAAGGGAAAAATCTTAAACTTAAAGATATCAATTGTAAACTTCTCCTGTAGTTTACTCACATAACTGTAAGAAAAAAATACATTACAATACATCATGTTTTTAAGTAGAAATAAGGCATTTAATGTGAAAAAAACGGCCATTTGGGGCATATAAAACTGAAAAATTAAGTTTCTTGGTTCATTTTGCACACATATTAGTTACAAAAAAATTGACAGAATTCAAATTTCGCCCCGTTTTTTTTACTTAAAACTTCAATAAATCAGTTTCAGAATTAGATATCAACAAATCCTTCTGTACATTACGTCAAAATCTTATTGAGTCCAAGATTTTAAAGTTTAGTTTGGTGTAGGATCTACTTTAAGGCTGATCTTTATGTCTCGAGGGAGAAAAATGCATTTGGAGAAAACGTCCTTTGAAGTTACAACGTCCCAGAGAAATCTATGGATGAAGTGGATTCAGTGGAAGAATAAAACATCTTTAGGAGCAGATTGGACAAGTTTGTTGTTTCCACATGAAAGACAATATTTTGAGAGAGAAAACTGACCAAAAAACAAAAAATTGAAAAAAAATTGTTTTGCCTGTAGTTTCTGCAGTGACTGAAGCTGTTGAACAATATTCTTAAATGTAAGAAGCTGAAATTGGAGAGTTTGAAATAGATTTGGTTTTATTGTATTGCAGAAAAGGGGTGGGGATAAATACGTGTTTAGCTCCTCCCACTCCCTTTTCGGACGCACAAGGAGAGTGAGAATATGCCGTTTCATTCAAGTGCGTGAATTATTCACCTTATTCCAGAAGTTTCCGTATGCACCGCCGTCTTGTTTCCGTTGTAGTTCACACGGAGCAGACGAGCTCAACAGAAAATAAGTTCTACATGGACTAAAAAGCCATTTTCAGGCCTCAGGAAAAATCAATCTACTTTATGTAATATTTTAGCGGCGAGACTTTTCCCTCGTTGGTCATTAGCTTTAACAGAGTTCTCATCAAACGGAAGTGCGTTTACAACAAAAGTGCAAAAAACGGCAAAAGTGGGCGGGGCAGAATAAGGTCAATAACCTCGTGCACGAATCACGCTCTTCAGATAAACTCAGAGGTAGTTCCTCCTGTGGTGAGTCTTTATCAGGAGCGATCAGAGCCCAGCGGTGGATCAGAGCCGGGGGTGGAATCACAAATGCTAATAAAGCAGATGTCCGCTCTCTGTCACACATTCCTGCAGCCCAATAAAAACAAAGGCTCTTTCTTTATCCCCCGACGAGCGGCAGAAACATCTCCCATCGAGCCCCGCTTCACGTAAACAGTATCACACACACAGGCGTCGATCGATTAAAGCAGAGCCGGGGAATAATGATAATGTCTGATTTAGTCCGTTTAGCGCGATCGCATTTAAAGGGCCTATGACAGGTTGAAATACACACAACTAAAATGCAGTTAAGATAAATATATTCAAATTTCTACTAAAATCTTTACAAATTTAACCCCAGTTTAACTGTTTTTTAGGTTTTAAATTTTACTTCCTGGTTGTAAAGTATGACATCACGCTAGGAAATTGAAATAGCAACCACACTGTACACTGGACAAAACTCATATAATGTCACAGATTTTGTTAATTTGATGAAGAAAAACACATGTGAACATCTTTATTTTGTTGAATCAATGTTTAAAGGGTCAAAAAAGTTGTTTATTTTGTGTAAATTTTGTGTAACCTTTGTCTCCCCAGTGTGATGTCATCAGTTTCCTCCAGATTTTTCAACTTTTCTCCACAAACAGCGACTTGATTGGTGTAAAACTATAATTTATATTTACACAAGGTATTAATACACTGAATGAAGTTAAAATTAGAAAATCATAAAAACCTGTCATACGCACTTTAAAGGGCCCATGACAGGTTGGGCGACTCATTTAACCAAAATGTAGTTCAGATAAGCATATTTCAAAAGTAGCTAAAATTCTTTATACATTTTACACCAGTTTCGCAATTTTTAGCTTTTTTATTTTACTTCCTGGTTGTAAATTATGACATCACACTAGGAAATTACCATAGCAACAACACTGTACACTGGACCAAAAGTCATCTAATGTCACTTTTTTTTTTATTTGACAAATAAAAACACACGTGAACACCTTTATTTTGTTGAATGAATGTTTAAAGGATAAAAAAAGTAGTTTATTTTGTGTAAATTATGCATATCCTTTGTCTCCCCAGTGTGATGTCATCAGTTTGTTTACTTCCTGTGTTTTTCAACTTCTTTATCAACTTTTCTCCTCAAACAGCGACCTGATTGCTGTAAAACTATCATTTCTATTTATAACAGATATAAATACACTAAATAAAGTCAAAATTAGAAAATCATAGCAACCCGTCGTACGCACTTTAAGGCTAATTACGCCGTCGTTATGATAAATTGGCTCCCAAAATTCAAGTTCCGCGACTATTTCTGGTTTTGAATCCATCAGCCGCTGTCGTGCCGCGCAGGCATTTATGACGTCACGGCAAACATAAGCTTTGTCCCGAGATGAAGGATCAGGGTTCGAGGCCCAGGGGTCAAAGCAAAACAAACAGCAAAAATATGGAGCAGGACGGACATTTACTGCGGAGGAGGAGCCGCGGAAAGGACCATAAAGCTCGCTCCGACAAACCCGACGTGCTTCTGTCAGCGCTTTTATTTGGATTAAGTGTGTGGTGACCTCTATGGGCAGATAAAGTGAAGAAAAGTCTGAAATTATGAAAGAGATGAACCTTTTAGAGCCATGTTCACAGCAAAAACCCGAATGCAAAAATGAAGACTAAAAATGAAGAGTAACGGGCAAAAAAAATATATACAGTAAGAGTCAAAAATGAAGACTTTAAAAGGCAAAAATTGAGACTAATATCCAAAAAGATGAAGACTAATATGTGAAGATGAAGATTAACAGGGAAAAAGATAAAAACTAACAGGCAAAAACGAAGACTAACAGGCAAAAAAATGAAGAGTAACAGGTAAAAAAATGAAAAGTAACAGGCAAAACAATGAAGAGTAACAGGCAAAAACGAAGACTAACAGGCAAAAAGATGAAGAGTAACAGGTAAAAAGATGAAGAGTAACAGGCAAAAACGAAGACTAACAGGCAAAAAGATGAAGAGTAACAGGTAAAAAGATGAAGAGTAACAGGTAAAAAGATGAAGAGTAACAGGCAAAAACGAAGACTAACAGGCAAAAAGATGAAGAGTAACAGGTAAAAAGATGAAGAGTAACAGGTAAAAACGAAGACTAACAGGCAAAGATGAAGAGTAACAGGTAAAAAGATGAAGAGAGTAACAGGTAAAAGCAAGACTAACAGGCAAAAATATGAATAGTAACAGTTAAAAATATGAAGAGTAACAGGTAAAACCGAAGACTAACAGGCAAAAAGATGAAGAGTAACAGGTAAAGATGAAGAGTAACAGGTAAAAGCGAGACTAACAGGCAAAAAGATGAAGAGTAACAGGTAAAAAGATGAAGAGTAACAGGTAAAAAGCGAAGACTAACAGGCAAAAAGATGAAGAGTAACAAGGTAAAAACGAAGACTAACAGGCAAAGATGAAGAGTAACAGGTAAAAAGATGAAGAGTAACAGGTAAAAGCGAAGACTAACAGGCAAAAAGATGAAAGAGTAACAGGTAAAAAGATGAAGAGTAACAGGTAAAAGCGAAGACTAACAGGCAAAGATGAAGAGTAACAGGTAAAAAGATGAAGAGTAACAGGTAAAACCGAAGACTAACAGGCAAAAGATGAAGAGTAACAGGTAAAAGCGAAGACTAACAGGCAAAAGATGAAGAGTAACAGGTAAAAAGATGAAGAGTAACAGGTAAAAAAATGAAGAGTAACAGGCAAAAGCGAAGACTAACAGGCAAAGATGAAAGAGTAACAGGTAAAGATGAAGAGTAACAGGTAAAAACGAAGACTAACAGGCAAAAAGATGAAGAGTAACAGGTAAAAAGATGAAGAGTAACAGGTAAAAACGAAGACTAACAGGCAAAAAGATGAAGAGTAACAGGTAAAAAGATGAAGAGTAACAGGTAAAAACGAAGACTAACAGGCAAAAAGATGAAGAGTAACAGGTAAAAAGATGAAGAGTAACAGGTAAAACCGAAGACTAACAGGCAAAAGATGAAGAGTAACAGGTAAGCGAAGACTAACAGGCAAAAAAGATGAAGACTAACAGGCAAAAAGATGAAGAGTAACAGGTAAAAACGAAGACTAACAGGCAAAAAGATGAAGAGTAACAGGTAAAAAGATGAAGAGTAACAGGTAAAAAAATGAAGAGTAACAGGCAAAAACGAAGACTAACAGGCAAAAAGATGAAGAGTAACAGGTAAAAAGATGAAGAGTAACAGGTAAAAACGAAGACTAACAGGCAAAAAGATGAAGAGTAACAGGTAAAAAGATGAAGAGTAACAGGTAAAAACGAAGACTAACAGGCAAAAAGATGAAGAGTAACAGGTAAAAAGATGAAGAGTAACAGGTAAAACCGAAGACTAACAGGCAAAAAGATGAAGAGTAACAGGTAAAAACGAAGACTAACAGGCAAAAAGATGAAGAGTAACAGGTAAAAAGATGAAGAGTAACAGGTAAAAACGAAGACTAACAGGCAAAAAGATGAAGAGTAACAGGCAAAAAGATGAAGAGTAACAGGTAAAAAGATGAAGAGTAACAGGTAAAACCGAAGACTAACAGGCAAAAAGATGAAGAGTAACAGGTAAAAAGATGAAGAGTAACAGGTAAAAAGATGAAGAGTAACAGGTACAAACGAAGACTAACAGGCAAAAAGATGAAGAGTAACAGGTAAAAACGAAGACTAACAGGCAAAAAGATGAAGAGTAATAGAGGAAAATGAATAGTAATAGACAAAAAGATGAAAAGCAGTAGACAAAAATGAAGAGTAACAGGCAAAAAGATGAAGAGTAACAGGCAAAAAGATGAAGAGTAACAGGCAAAAAGATGAAGAGTAACAGGCAAAAAAATGAAGAGAAATAGACAAAAATGAAGTGTAACAGGCAAAAAGATGAAGAGTAATAGACAAAAAGATGAAGAGTAACAGGCAAAAATGAAGACTAATAGCCAAAAAGATGAAAAGTAATCGACAAAAATGAAGAGTAACAGGCAAAAAGATGAAGAGTAACAGGCAAAAATGAAGACTAATAGCCAAAAAGATGAAAAGTAATCGGCAAAAATGAAGAGTAACAGGCAAAAAGATGAAGACTAACAGGCCAAACTGAAGAGTAACAGCCAAAAATGAAGAGCAACAGGCCAAAAAATATACAGTAAGAGGCAAAAATTAAGATTAACGAGCAAAAATGAAGACTAAAAAATGAAAACTAAAAACTTAACAGGCAAAAACAAAGACTAATAGCCAAAAGATGAAAAGTAATCGGCAAAAATGAAGACTAACAGGCAAAAAGATGAAGAGTGACAGACAAAAATGTGAAGAGTAACAGGTAAAAATGTGAAGAGTAACAGGTAAAAATGTGAAGAGTAACAGGTAAAAATGTGAAGAGTAACAGGTAAAAATGTGAAGAGTAACAGGTAAAAATGTGAAGAGTAACAGGTAAAAATGAAGAGTAATAGACAAACATGAAGTGTAACAGGCAAAAATGAAGAGTAATAGACAAAAATGAAGTGTAACAGGCAAAAATGAAGAGTAATAGACAAAAATGAAGTGTTACAGGCAAAAATGAAGAGTAACAGGCAAAAAGATGAAGAGTAACAGGCAAAAATGAAGACTAACAGGTAAAAATGTGAAGAGCAACAGGCAAAAATGAAGAGAAATAGACAAAAATGAAGTGTAACAGACAAAAAGATGAAGAGTAACAGACAAAAAGATGAAGAGTAACAGGCAAAAAGATGAAGAGTAACAGGCAAAAAGATGAAGAGGAATAGACAAAAACGAAGAATAACAGGCAAAAAGATGAACACTGACTCTCTAACTCACAAAATAAGATAACAGAGTGAGGATTTGTGAGCTAATATCTCAGTAAACATTCCCGACAGCACACTTGTGGAGCCGTAAAGTGATGGAGTGACGTCAGAGTGCAGCGGGGTCAGATCCACACTTATCTCTGCTCCTCTATCACCGGCCGCTCTGCTCATATCACAACCAAAACAAGCCGGCTTCCTGCTCCGCTAAACCCGCCGGGACAAACTGCTGACCACCCTCGAACTCCAAATGATACCAGCAGACGCCGCACAGACTCTACAGACGGGCGCTGGCAGAACACTCTGTCCATAAACTCATTCTCTATCATTTGTACGGTGCAAAAAAGGAACTTCTAGATGAGTTAAATTGTCTTGATTTCAGGATATTAATCTGAATTTCAGACATTTTGACTCGTTAAGATCAGTGGAGATTATTTATTTGATGGAACTAGATTATTTTACTTGTTTTAACCTGTTTGTGACTTGTTTCATTTATATTATTTCTTACTTCAAGCCAAATTATCTCCTGCACTGCAAAAAATGTAAATCTATCCAAGCTTAAAATGGCTTGAATTTATCATTTTTATCTGAATTTTAGACGTTTTGACTCGTTAAGAGTGCACCGCCCGGGGACTCCATCATTCTACTGGGGGACTTCAACGCCCACGTGGGCAGCGACAGTGACACCTGGAGAGGGGTAATCGGGAGGAACGGCCCCCCCCGATCTGAACCCGAGTGGTGTTCAGTTATTGGACTTCTGTGCTAGTCACAGTTTGTCCATTACGAACACCATGTTCAAGCACAAGGGTGTCCACCAGTGCACGTGGCACCAGGACACCCTAGGCCGGAGGTCGATGATCATCTGACCTTCGGCCGCGTGTGTTGGACACTCGGGTGAAGAGAGGGGCGAAGCTGTCAACCGATCACCACCTGAGCCGGACAGACTTGGTAGGCCCAAGCGTATCGTGAGGGTCTGCTGGGAACATCTGGCAGAGCCCTCTGTCAGTAGGGTTTTCAACTCACACCTCCGGGAGAACTTCTCCCAGATCCCGGGGGAGGCTGGGGACATGGAGTCCGAGTGGACCATGTACTCCACCTCCATTGTTGATGCGGCGGCTCGTAGCTGTGGTCGCAAGGTCTCTGGTGCCTGTCGCGGCGGCAATCCCCGAACCCGATGGTGGACACCGGAGGTAAGGGATGCCGTCAGGCTGAAGAAGGAGTCCTACCGGGCCTTACTGGCTTGTAAGCTGCTCCTGAAGCAGCTGACAGGTACCGGCAGGCCAGGCGTACTGCAGCCCGTGCGGTCGCAGAGGCAAAAACTCGGGATTGAGAGGAGTTCGGGGAGGCCATGGAGGAGGACTATCGGTCGGCCTCAAAGAAATTCTGGCAAACCATCCGACGCCTCAGGAGGGGGAAGCAGTGCTTCACCAACACCGTTTACGGTGCGGGTGGAGAGCTGTTGACCTCGACTGGGGATGTTGTTGGACGGTGGAAGGAATATTTTGAGGACCTCCTCAATCCCACTGTCATGTCTTTCCGAAGAGGAAGCAGAGGCTGAGATCTTGGAGGCGGACTCGTCCATCACCCTGGCTGAAGTCACTGAGGTTGTCGGCAAGCTCCTTGGTGGCAAGGCTCCGGGGGTGGATGAGATCCGCCCTGAGTATCTTAAGTCTCTGGATGTTGTGGGACTGTCTTGGTTGACACGTCTCTGCAACATCGCGTGGCGGTCTGGGACGGTACCTCTGGACTGGCAGACCGGGGTGGTGGTCCCTCTGTATAAGAAGGGGGACCGGAGGGTGTGTTCCAACTACAGGGGGATCACACTCCTCAGCCTCCGCGGTAAGGTCTATTCGGGAGGTGTTCTGGGCATGTCCCACCGGGAGGCGGCCCCGGGGAAGACCCAGGACACGCTGGAGGGACTATGTCTCTCGGCTGGCCTGGGAACACCTCGGGATCCCCCCGGAGGAGCTGGAGGAAGTGTCTGGGGTGGAGGAAATCTGGGAGTCCCTGCTTAGACTGTTGCCCCTGCGACCCGGCCACGGATAAGCGGAAGAAGATGGATGGATGGATGACTCGTTAAGATCAGTGCAGACGATTTATTTGATGGAACTAGATTATTTTACTTGTTTCAAAGTGTTTGTGACATGTTTCAATTCATTATTTCTTACTTCAATCCAAATTATCTGTCAGTTAAGATAATTTTACTTACCACTGACAAATGTATTTTCTTATTTTAAGCAAAAAATATGGTCTGATCATCAGAAATACCTTGAAACCAGTGAAATATTCTGCTTCACATCAGCAATTAAATCTCTCAGAGTCAAAACTTCTCAAATGCAGATAAAAATGATAAATTCAAGCCATTTTAAGCGAGTATGGAGTTACATTTTTTGCTGTGCAGTGACATATTCTGCACCACATCAGCGATTACATCCAACTCCTTAAACCCCGTGTGAAAGGGTTCTTTCACTTTAGTGTTTCTTATTTTCGTCTGTTGATTATTGCAGGTTTGTGTTTATTATTAGTAAATAGTTTGTTGTTATTTTTCCTGTGTTTGGGGTGTGCGCATTTTTTAAAAGTGCTGTACACTGCAAATAATGAACTTCTAGATGAGCTAAAATGTCTTGATTCCAGGAAATTAATCTGAATTTCCGACGTTTTGACTCGTTAAGATCAGTGCAGACGATTTATTTCATGGAACTAGATTATTTCACTTGTTTCAAACCCTTTGTGACTTGTTTCAATACGTTATTTCTTACTTCAATCCAAATTATCTGTCAGTGGGTTAAGATCATTTTACTGACTCACTGACAAATGTATTTTCTTATTTTAAAGTGCCAATGACAGGTTGAAGTGCTCATTTTACTAAAACACAGTGAAGATCATTATATTCAAGATTCTTCTAAAGAATGAACTATTTTTATCTAAGTTCTGCCTTTTCTTTGGGTTTAAATCTTTTATTTCATGGTTGTAAACGATGACATCACGCTAGGAAATTCTGGTTCTGTTACTAGCAACCATGTTTTACACTGGGCCAAAACTCCTCTAATCTCACAGAAATGATTGTTCGATAAATATAAATAAATGGGAACAGCTTTATTTAGTTTAATTAATGTTTAAAGGATCAGAAAAAAAGTGTTTCTTGGTTGTAAATTGTCCCTGGTGTCTCTCCCTAGTGTGACGTCATCGGGTTTTGGAACTCTGCTCTACGTCCTGTAAATTTTCGACATATTTTCCAACTTTTCTTCACAAACTGACTCTTGATTGGTTTAAAACTGCAATTTATGTTCACAACAGGTTTTATTCCACCAAATAAAGTCAAAGCTAGAAAATCATAAAAACCTGTCATACGCACTTTAAGCAAAATTATTGTATGATCAGTTAGAAATACCTTGAAACCAGTGAAATATTCTGCATCACATCAGCAATTAAATATACATTTTGTTTTAATTTGGTTTAATTGTGCAGCTCTGGCCTTTAAGAGGTAAATAAAGTCATCTGCTCAGAGGCTTCAGAGGCTAAACAACAAGAGAAAAAGTGTGTTTGAACAGAACATAATGAACATAACTGATAATTGTAATCCTTAACTGGACGATACACATATATAAAACATGTCAAAAGACTTTTTTGAAACAAATACAGCAACATCATTAAATCTAAATGTCAAAAAAGATAAAATTATTGATAATTTTCATCAATAATACACTTTATTTATAGATATTCTCTATTTAGAAGCCACGAGTCATCATATTTCAACTGTTATTTGGCTGATAATGTATTAAAAAGTCTAAATAAACCATAGCAATAGTTCGAAAAAATAATCACTGACTAATCGACATCTAAACTTAGTCAAAACTACACAAATCCAGATAAAAATGATAAATTCAAGCCATTTTAAGCTTGGATAGAGTTACATTTTTTCTGAGCTGGAAGAGAATTTGGATTGAAGTAAGAAATAATTTTATGGAAACAAGTCAGAAATGGTTTGTAACAAGTAAAATAAATCGTCTCCACTGATTTTAACGAGTCAAAACGTCTGAAATTCAGATTAATATCCTGAAATCAAGACACGAAGAAAAGAAGAAAATCAAGAACTTGAAAGAAAGATTACATGCATTACTCATTCATCTCATTACATTCATAAAAAAACAAAGCCCCTCCCATCCACCTCTTCTTCCACACAAACAAATACGATTTTAAAAACCTCCAGCTCCTCCTCGTGTTCTTCATCGTCAGATTCCAGTCTCCATCATTACTGACGATGGATCCATTTCTACAAACAGTAAACTTCACCCCTAGTTTTTCATAACATGTGACTTAAAACTCCACTTCAATGCCATTAACATTAGACATTATAAAGAGCGTCTGGTGCTGTAATATCTAAATCTACACTTCACAGCACGAGACAAATTCTAATCATCACATTTTGTTAAGATTAATCAGCGGATAGACACATATTTAACTTAGTTTCGACCTAGTTATAAATGAACAAGAAGAGGAATGATTGAATTAAAAACATAAGGTGCCGTGTGTTGATGTTGGTTATTTTTGACACATCCGGGCTCTGGTACACTGAAAAAACGGAAAATAGGGGGTTGCTCGTTTTGTAAATGAAAATCATGCTACCATTTCATATTTTATTTAAGATCTTCTTTGAGCATGACTTTGTCATAAAACAGCTGAATAAATCCCATCGATGCTAAACCTGCATGTTTTAATCACGACAGCTATGCATGAAAAAGTTATGCTGCCAGTGCTGCCAGTGAAGCCACACCCCACTTTTCAAAAAATAACTCCTCCCCTTCCTGTGACCGGGAAAAACGTTTAACAGAAGAAGCTGCAGCAGCCATTTTTTCCTTCTCTTTGCTGTATTTTGGGACTTTCCGACTGATTTAAGTTCGTTCCTGGAGTCCTCGTGATTTCTAAAGGTAAACTTGTTTTATTTGGTCCTAAAGAATGCACAGCGTTACTACGTTAGAAAATTAAGCTGTTAGCATTTGTAAGTTGAGACCTATTGGAACAAACCAAGTCAAGGTTAATGTTAACTTAACAGGTGTAATGTTAGGTGCAACAGCTCCACCTGCTACTTTTAAGTGTACAAATCAATCTTTTGAGTGTTACTAAATTTTGTAACTTAGCTTTTATGTTTAATTCATTCATTAATTTAATTTTAGAATGTATTGTGCTAACTGGACATGGACTGGATTAAAGGTGCGCACAGCAGATCTCCGTTTATGTCATGATACTGTCATTACAGTGTGGTACACCAGCTGCTGACGCTGAGCTCCATCCACGACGAGAGGAGACGACACCGCGCTCTGCACAGTCCAGAGGTAAAAGTTAACACTGTTCACCCAGTTCAGAAAGTTGCTTCTTTGTGTGCTAACCAAGCCTCCATTATGACTCTGGTGCTGGTGCGCTGTGTGGATTTTTGCCATCGCTCTCATGTTCGCCAAGAAATTACAACTCATAACCACAAGAAATAAAACACAAGAGTTCAGATACGCCACATGTGGTGGTGCCTCATCAATGATTGGACCACAGAGAACACGAGATAACGCAGACTGCTTCTCTATTATTGACAAAATTACTGTATCATTGTTAGATTTTTCTAACTTGGTTTATACAGTAATTACTATTCTATTCACCTTTATTGCAATTTTGAAAATTTTAACATTTACCATTTTTGTCTTTCCAGATAAATCGGAGTTAAAAGAATTACAACCCTCCCACTCCAGTCCCGGTTAGTTTCCACAGTTAGACTTTTGTCTGACCAGCTCCATCAAGAGGAGAGGACTCATGGGACAAAAACTGAAAAACCTCACAGATCTGATGACAGAGGTAAGATGAGAGAAAGAATTTTGGATACCTTCAAATTTGCTGTCGAGAGTCTTGAGTGGTCCCCACTTTTAACTGAGCCTGAAATCTACATAGATTAGTGATATATATTTTTTGTCCTTTCAAAGCTAATTTTGTTATTTATTGAGCAAAGGACATTTGGGAATATGGTATTTACGGTTATTTTTTAAAGGAGGTCCCTGTGGTGACAAATGTGTCTTTTGTTCCACATTTTGAACTGAGCATGTGAGATCAAAAAACATTGACATTTTTAAATTTGAGTTTTTAAATTTGAGTAGTTTCATAATGCTTTCCTGATAGTGACTTCAACACTGAGGGAAATGATCATCTTTCTTTTCATATACAACTTTATATTTGTTGTCAAGAAATGTTTCTAATTAAGTCTTTACCACGTCACCAGAATGAAGAAGTAGACATTGGATGGGAGTTCCTTTTGAAAGGGTTATGCCTTTACCTTCAAGAGGAGCCTCAAAGCATGTGGTGAGTATACTTGATGATGTTATGATGAGTGTTAGATAAAAGTTCTCCCCAAGCTCTCAACAACACTTTGAATTCCCCAGTTCTGCTTTCATGTGAATTTCATTGTGCCAATATAAATTTATAGAAATCAATTAAATAATTGTGGGTTCGAATCCTGGACCACCCCAACATCACACGATCTCTCTGGGTGGAGTCTGCATGTTCTCCTCGTGTTACCGTGGGTTCTCTCCGGGTTCTGTCCCACCATCCAAAGACATGACTGTGTTCAGATTAATTGGAAACTCTAAATTGTCCGTATTGCATGAATGTGAGAGTGAATGGTTGTCTGTCCTTGTCTCTGTCTCTCTGTGTTTGCTCTGACAGGTTGGCCACTGTCCAGGGTGTACCCGCCTAAGCCCAAAGTCACTGGATAGGCTCCAGTCACCCGCGACTTCTAACGGAATAAGCGGTAGAGAATGAATGAATTAAATAAACATATCAAGCACTAGGACCTCAAACACCCAACATCCGACTAAACACAGAGCAGAGCAGAGAGGCAGGCAGGGGCATTCGGGAGCCGACAGGTGCAATTCACCTGGGCAGATTAGCCAACTGCACTGCTTTCAGCTAATGGTATACAAAAGGCTCAGGCATCAGTTTGTAATACACAATTCATTCATTTCTTTAAATTCAAAATCGCCACATAATACTTGATGATATTTTTTGTAATGTAATAAAGTACTACATCGCATTGTTCCAAATAAAGTTGATATTTTGCTCATACACCTTTAAAGTCCTACATTGAGTTTTGATGAGGTAGAGCAAGCATTTTAAAACTATGAGGTAAAAAGGTTTTTGTGTTTGTGTTTTCTTTCTAAAGAAATTCATGTTTTAAAGGTCCCATAACATGCAAAATCGACTTTTCAGAGGTTTTAACCTTCCTACAGTGCTATTTGGGCCTCGTATGTGTGCCCAAAGTGGTTTTTTGATTGATTCCGCATGTCACTAGAGAACTGTCTTTTTGTCCCCTCGGCTGAGCAGGCAGACGGGGCTCATCCTATGGATGACGGCGGCTTCCCATGGATGACGCGGTTATGCTCTCCGGGAAGCGCGCTGCCGCAGAATAAGAACAGCTAATGCGAATGCTTCACAGTAATTACGATGGATCGACAGATGAAGAGTTAGCTTGTTATTTAAAATGGCAACGTCCGTCGCCGAGTACTGCATGATCGTCAAACTCCAGGTCAGACCCAGGACGAGGACTCAGCACGACGCACCGTCAGGACGGATAAAGGTTTATTCCCGTGTTTGTGTATCGCTGTTTACCGGAGCACCGCGGCGCATCGCCTATCTCCGCTCTAGGCTTCACGAAGTTGGGCGGGAGCGCGCGAGTTGAAGGCGGGGAGCAGCCTGCTCTCTGTTCGGGAGGTCAGATCTCAGAGCGCGCCATTTGCTTTTGCACGGACGGCCCCCAGTCCAAGAAATGGGTGTTTTTTGGAAACTGTTATGTTATGGATATTGCACAACGCAAAATTTTATCAACAAAGCCCTTAGAATAGACTGTGTAAAGGGCAAAATAGCAGAATATGGGACCTTTAAAGTCCTTTTTCAGGGAGGGCATGGACATACAAACGTAATAATTAATAATCTTTTGCCTTTTTTCTAGGGAAACGATGAAGTCCTCTTTGAGACATGTGGAAGATTGTACAGTGGGAGATTTCACCGTACGACAAAGTGAGGGTTAGAGGAGGAGCCTGACGAGGGTCTGTACTGGGAGGACCAGGTTGTCATAAAGTGGACATTGCTCTTCTATTTGATCTCTGCATTGAATATGGACTTTCCACCACATGGACTTTGCACCAAACCGGAGGTACTTTTTTTGAGGTTCTTCAGAAAAGTGTTGATGGAACTTAATGGATCCACACGATCAAAAAAAAAAACTTAAATGCTGAAGAAGTGTTGAATAGAGCACTGGATTGTGACATCTCACCTAGAAGTGGGTCATATAATAAAATGTAGATACTATTATAAAAGGTGTTTTTTAAGATGTGCACAATTTGAATACAGAGTATATTGTTGTGCAAATGCAACAAAAATAGCTGAATAAAAAAATGAAAAAAATTATTTTTTAACTTTTCAAATTAGAGGATAATGTGATATGCATTTTGAAAATTTGACAGACATTTTTTGATAATTAAACCTCAACTAATACGTTTAAAGACGTCTTAACACAATGATTGGATGAATGTCATTATCAGGAAAAAAAAAAAGTCTTCATTTTGTCAACCTGTTTTGTTATATCTTTGACCTTGTTATACTTGTCTGCTGAGTTTGGTTTGTGTTTGCATGAATTTGAACACTTTTATTATGTTGACAAATGACATATTTGTGTAATGAAGAATTTATAATTTTCAGAATAAATTAAGTAAAAACAAACATGTTGTAAATATTTGAGTTTAATGCAAAATGGAGGTTTAGTTGTGAAAAAGTCATGCTTGAATGGCATATATTAACAACAATTTTAAACATATAAAAGTCATGCTCACATGACATGCAATTCTATTCCCAGAGAGCATAAGTAAAATGTAAAGCAGTAGCATAATGTTTTCGAAAGTTGTGATCATTAAAAAGTCATGCTCACGTGGCATGTATTAATATCCATTTTATTACTTAAATTTGTCTCTAACCAAAACATGACTTTATTGCTTGCAACCGCTTTCCATATCTTTTTTATGCAGAGCTAGTAACCTTTTTTTTTCAGTGTAGTGACCTCTGGGTTAAGGTTCGGGTCACGTGGGCGCCTCCTGGTTAAGGTCTGCGGAGAGGCGACTCTGGATGTCTGCAGCCAGACGCCTCTCATTTTTTCCCCCAAAAATCTTAAATATCATTATCTTATCTATGTTTTGGTAAAATGAGTAGTCCAACCTGTCATAGGCGCTTTAAACGGCCATTCAACAAAATAATTGTCGTTATCAGGTATTATTATTTGTCAAATCATAACTTTTGTGTCATTTATGTGGATTTCGGCCCTTGTTTACAGTCTGGTTGCTATGGTAACAGCTGTGGAACTCTCTACATGTCATATTTTTGCTCACGTTCAACCAGGAAGTGACATTATAAACATTACGAAAACTGTCAAACTGGAGACAAACGGGCAAAATGTTTAGTAAAATCTACGTTTTAGTGAAATGTTTCGTCTAAACCCTTGATTTTCACACATGGGTTTAAATCAAAAATACTATCTGAAGTGACCGGAACATATTTCTATAACAAAAAAGAAAGCAAAAAAACTCTCACAACTGCAAAATTTAAAGAATGCAGCTCGGAAGGAAAACAAAAGAGTTTCAAATGTATATGTCACAGATTCACTGCAAAAATGTAAATCTAGTCTATCTTAGAATGGCTTGAATTTATCATTTCTATCTGGATTTCAGTAGTTTTGACTTCATGAGATTTAAATTTAAAGAACTAGACAGTGCACAAACACTTTTTGACACAGTATATCAGGTTTTGTTTATCAAAAAGTGTAAAAGGTGGTGCGCCGTGGTAACTTTTCAACAAAACAAAGTGTGCCGCTACTCAAAAAAGGTTGAAAATCTCTGGTCTAAACTGTCATATAGACTTTAAACGAGGCGAGATAACAAATTTTTGCTGTGTTTTTCCACCAATTCGGCTTTATTTTGGTAAAAATTAGTAAAAAATCTTATATTTAGGTGCTTTTTGCATGCTAAACTTTGACAAAACAATAACTGCGACACTAATCGATTGCCAGAACGCTTGAGTTTATCTCAATTTCTAGTAAAAAAAGCCACTTCTCTATGCATCCGAAGCAGTGGGGGCTGTAGATTGAGTCACAAAGTGTGCCGCGACTCAAAAAAGGTTGAAAATCCCTGGTCTAAACTGTCATATAGACTTTAAACGAGGCGAGATAACACATTTTTGCTGTGTTTTTTGGCAACAGTTTTTTTTAATCCTGTTTAGGAAATTATGAACTTTTCGTCACAAACTGATGCTTTATTGGTGCAAAACTATCTATTACATATATTTACAACAGGTTTTATTCTTCCAAATAAAGTCCAAACTAGAAAATCATAAAAACCTGTCACATTAAGTTCATTTTCCGAATTCAGGTCATTTTAAAGTCTATTTGAAGGCTCTAATTTGATGTTTTTTCTAATTCTGACTCTGTCTTGGTATCTTGTGCGGGACATTTGTCTGTGTTTTTTTTGTTATGTGATAATAAAAATAAAAATAAAGTGTGCCGCGACTCAAAAAAGGTTGAAAATCACTAGTCTAAACTGTCACATAGACTTTAAACGAGGCTAGAAAACAAATTTTTGCTGTGTTTTTTCCACCAGGACGAACTCAAACGGCTTCAATTCAGCTTTATTTTAGTAAAAGTGAATAAAAATCTTATATTTAGGTGCTTTTTGCATGCTAAACTTTGACAAAACAATAACTGCGACACTAATCGATTGCCAGAACGCTCGAGTTTATCTCCATTTCTAGTAAAAAAGCCACTTCTCTGTGCATCCGAAGCAGTGGGGGCTGTAGATTGAGTCGCAGATGAATGGGGCATTGACATGCGGCCGCAGCACAATGGCTCGTATGTGTAAAGATCAGATTTCCGCCATGTTTGTTTTCTTTGGAGAAGGCAGGCGCGGACAAAGAAAATATTTTGCTTGCTCGTAGCCATCTGCTCGAACCGGAGGAATTCTGAAATTGTAAATACATTTGTTTGCTTTCGGCGGAGAGGATGTTCTTCACAGAGTTTGAGTGAAGGAGAAACAAAACGCAGTGGTTTGATCAACTATTTTACTTAAAAGAAAAAGAGAGACGTGACGCAGGAAAGACTGATCACTCGTGTTCGTTTTGTTTGTGCTTTTTTATCAGAATCAACACATTTTTATTCTATTTTTTATACTCCAAAAATGTGTACTTTTAAGCCAAATTTACGTAATATATGCTACTCAAAAGCGAAAGAAGAAAAAAAAAATCCCACATGTTAGTGTTTGTGAAGAAAAAGAACATTGGACTTTTTTTTTTTTTACAAATTTGTGCAATTGTGGTCATTTTGCACATAAAAGGTCTTACTTTCATATGAAAACATGCAGGTGAGTAAGAGAAAATCTGAAATGTAAAGATATCAAATACATAAATGTAAGAAAAAAATGTATTACAAGTTCATCATGTAATGTTTTCAGTTTGAAATAAGGCATTTTATGTGGGGGAAAAAAAAACTGCCAAAATTGCACATATTTGGGACATTTAAATCTGAAAAATTGACATATCCAAAGGTTTAAATTTCTTATTTAGTTTTTGAGTGAAGGAGAAGCAAAACGCTGTGGTTTGATCAACTATTTTAGAGAGACGTGACGCAGGAAAGACTGATCGCTCGTTTTCGTTTTGTTTGTGCTTTTTTATCAGATTCAACGATGAAACAACACATTTTTATTCTATTTTTTGTCTAATAATGTAATTTGATATCAATATATTTCGATAATAAGTTCACAGCTGCCCTAAAGATTAATTTCAGATTGTTTGAATGACATGACGACAGGATAAATGAGTTTTTAAGTAATATCTATGTACACTGCAAAAAAGGAATTTCTAGATGAGTTAAAATGTCTTGATTTCAGGATATTAAAGGGCCTCTGACAGGTTGGACTACTCATGTCACTAAAATACTGGTAAGATAAATATATTTAAAGTTTCAAAATCAAAATACACCAGTGAACAGGTTTATTTTGTTGAATTCATGTTTTAAGAGTAAAATAAGTTGTTTATTTTGGGTAAATTATGCAAAATCTTTGGATGGAATGAGTCTCCCCGGTGTGATGTCATCAGTTTTTGACTTCCTGTAATTTTAAACAGATTTATCAACTACTACTTGATCGGTGTAAAACTTGATTTTTATGTACAGTATGTATTTATACACCAAATAAAATCAAAATTAGAAAATTGTTCAAAGCGGTCACACCCACTTTAATCAAAATTTCAGATGTTTTGACGAGTTAAGATTAAATAAGAAAATGTTTTGATGGAACTAGATTATGTTACAAATAATAAATCCGATAAATAATACATGATAACACCTTTATTTTGTTGAATGAGGATTTAAACAGTCAACTGTTGTGTGTAAATAGTCTGTTTTTTCAACGGTGCGTCGCTTTTTGATGACATCACAGAGGGATCCTGTTTTAGAACTTAACTTTTATTTTTATAACGGATCATATTTGCAGCTCATGTTCAACCAGGAAGTAACTTTATAAACATGACAAAAACTGTCAGACTGGGGACAAATAGTCAAATGTTTAGTAAAATCTTAAATATGATCATGTTCAATACGTTTTAGTGAAATGTGACGTCTTATTTTTTAAAATGTCTTCACAAACTGCAACTTCACAGCTGAAAAATTATAATAAATGATTGTCACAGGTGCCCTCCCACCAAACTAAGACATAATTAGAGAACTTTGAGACCCTGTCATACAGATTTTAAACATAATACGAACCAAGTCTAATAGACCCTTTAAAATGTGAGGCAAAATGAAGTTGATTTAAGTAATTTTTTCAGTGATTCTCTCACATTAGATCTAAATTCTATGGTTTTAAGTGTTTGTGTTGGAAAAAAAGCAACACATTTGAATTTCCAGAGTAGAAAGGTCAGTGAGTTTGCTTTTCTATAACAAACAATGGACAAAATCAGAATCAGAATGTGCAACCGACCAGTAGAGACAGTAAAGTATTATAAACAAAATAAGATATATATAAAATAAAAATAAAATACAATAGCTCTATATAATGTCAACCCCATTTAACTTAACTTATAAAGTGTCTTTATTAATCAACTAAACCCCCGATATGAACAATTTACAATAAGCTTAACTATACTATCCTTGTCTATTTACATATTCACATGATCATGTACAGTTTATAAGTGGACTTAATATTGCACAGTGGACTTAATATTGCACAGTGGACTTAATATTGCACAGTGGACTTAATATTGCACAGTGGACTTAATATTGCACAGTGGACTTAATATTGCACAGTGGACTTAATATTGCACAGTGGACTTAATATTGCACAGTGGACTTAATATTGCACAATGACTTCACAAGAGGATTTTTACAGCACAGAGTTCAGTGTTTGATGGCGACAGCAGGAATGATTTCCTGTGTCTCTCGGTGGAGCATCGTAATAACAAAATCTAGCCTTAAAATTGTATTTTAGCTTCAGAAGAATCGAATTTATGGAATAGGATCTTATATATCTCTAGATAAAATGAAAAATGATTGCGGGCTCAACATTTCTGTGAGTATTTTTCCAGTAAAACCCATAAATCTGGATTGTTACTTCATCGAAAATGCAAAGAGTTTGTCATAATTTCCTAAAACATAATGTAAAATACAATAATAAATGTGTTTAAAGCAGCTCTGATGTCACTCACATGTGTCTGAGGCTTTTACTGACACAAAATCATCTACATTTTTCACATTTTGTTAAATTCTGAGGTTAATCCCAGTTTCTCAGTGAAATCACATTATGCACTTCACTTTTGCCCCCATTCTCAATTTAGAACGTCAAACTTTTAAAGGGTCTATATCAGGCATGTCCAAACTCAGGCCCGGGGGCCAAATACAGCCCTCAGACCAATTTTTCTTGGCCCTTAGTCTTCCTGGTGAACTGGCCCACATTGTCCTGATAAGTACTATTTACAGCACATTTCAGATTTTCTACAATTCCAACCTAAATAACTAACATTTTGGTGCGACACAGACCTGATATTAAGGCACTGAGACTGAATGTAGATGTGGTGGAGCTTAAAACATCAGATAAATGAACATTTCACGATTGATTTGTGGCCCTCCACTTGGTCCATATTTCAATATGTGGCCCTCGATGGAAAAAGTTTGGACAGCCCTGTTCTATATGATAATCTCATCTGAAACCTACAGCAAACACAGCCCACATTTCCACCTGTTAAAGACCCCTTTGAGAACCACATAGAGGTCAATTTGTCCCATTAATAAAGCGCTTATTGTAATTTGTCCATAATCCCATAGAACTGCTGTAATCTGCTTTGCCATGTGAATTTCCTGCGAGTTATTGATTGCTTAAGACCCGTAATCGCCTGGTAATAATAGCACAGTAGCAGTGGAAACAGAGACGCACACGAGCCGCTGTTGTGTGTGCGCCGCTTGAATGGACACAATGGAGCGCGCTGACACCGGGAAATCATGTACCGAGCTTTGCAAAAAAAGAGCCGGCATAAAACAACACGCCGTCCTGTATCGGCCCCACGTGCTCATCGGCAAAATATGGAACGGCGAGGACAAAAGACGCGAGAAAAAAAGCAATAAACGGCGAGAAGAGTGAGGCAGGAGAGGATTAAAAAGAGTTTGAATTTGTCCTGGTTTATGGTTCATATCTGTGATTTTTGGGCATGTTTTTTTAAATCAAGGCAGGATTAAAGTTCAGATGACGGTTAAACAACACATTTCACTAAATCGTAGTGAACATGATTACATTTAAAGTGCGTATGACAGGTTTTTATGATTTTCTAATTTTGACTTTATTCAGTGTATTAATACTTGTTGTAAATATAAATGATAGTTTTACACCAATCAGGTCGCTGTTTGTGGAGAAAAGTTGAAAAATATGTTGAAAATTACAGGACAAACTGGTGACATCACACTGGGGAGACAAACTTTATACATGATTTACACAAAATAAACTACTTTTTTGACCATTTAAACATTAATTCAACTAAATAAATAAGTTCAAATATATATTTATTTGTCAGGTAAAAGAATTGATGACATTAGATGAGTTTTAGCCCAGTTTATTGTGTGGTCGCCATAGTAATTTCCTAGTGTGATGTCATTATTTACAACCAGGAAGTGAAATTAAAACTTATAAAACTGCTAAACCTGGATAACATTTGTAAAGAATTTTAGCAAAACTTGAAATATATTTATCTTAACTGCATTTTAGGTAAATGAGTGGTCCAACCTGTCATGGGCCCTTTAAGATTTTATTAAACATTTTGCCCATTTGTCCCCAGTTTGACAGTTTTTTGTCAAATTTATAACGTTACTTCCTGGTTGGACGTGAGCAGCAGATATGACATAGTTAGAGGTAATTCCAAACTGTTACCATAGCAACCAGACTGTACACAAGGGCCAAAATCCGTATAAATTATACAATAATTTGGAATCAACAATAAATAATACCTGATAACACATTTATTTTATTGAATGGCTGTTTAAACTGTCAGAAAAATGTGTCAGTTGCTGCAAATTGTCTCTGAATTTACATCTGTACGTCGCTTTTTGATGACATCACAAAGGGATTCCATTTTAAAACTCAGCTCTACTTCATGTAATTTTAATTAAAAAAATTTTTTCAAAATGTCTTTACAAACTGCATCTTCTTGGATGTAAAACTATGATAAATACTGACCACGGAACACAAAACCACATTCCACCAAATTAAGTCATAAACATGAAAACCTTTAAAGGGCCCATGACAGGTTGAAGTACTCATTTTACTAAAACGCAGTGAAGATAAATATATTTCAATGTTTGCTAAAATGCTGTTCAAATTTGATCCCAATTAAGTAATTTTTCAGGTTTTTAATTTAACTTCCTGGTTGTGAATGATGACATCACACTAGGAAATATAGAAAGTACATTGGGCAAAAACTGATCTAATGTTTGAGATTTTTTTTTAATTTGACAAATAAAAATACACATGAACGCCTTTATTTCATTGAATTTATGTTTAAAGGGTAAAAAAAGTAGTCTCTTTTACGTAAATTATGCATAACCTTTGTCTCCCTAGTGTGATGTCATCGATTTGTTTACTTCCTGTAATTTTCAACATATTTTTTCCATTTTTCTCCACAAACAACCACATGATTGATGTAAAATCATCATTTATATTTACAACAGGTATTAATACACCAAATAAAGTCAAAATTAGAAAATGTTAAAAACCTGCTCTCCGAAGCATTTATCTGTCATTTTTAACAACAAAAAACCCCAAAATACTGCCCTTCCAGATAAAAAGTCTAGAACTAGTTGATGTTAAAGTCTTTACATCAGTCACACGTATCCGAAATATTCACTGCGATGAGTTTATAAGCACTTTTCACAAGTCTGAGCCTAGTTTTTGCCGTCTGGGTTTAAGCTAACAAACATTAGCATGCTAACAATGCACTTCCTGCTTCTCGTAGAATAAAACGCTCTAAAACAGATGCAGAGAAATCGCTGTGGTTTCATTTCACCCGAATAGATGCTTTTACAATATTTCTGTGCTGCGACAAAACTAATTTTACTTTATTGCTTGCTCTGTTTTTCCCGTTTCACAACAGTAAAAATCAGGTACAGGCCCTTTAATGACTCCATACGGTCTGGATAAGTTGGTTTTATGAAACGTTTTACAGTATTTCTGATACTGGAACGACGCAATACAAATATGTCTTTAATTAGAAAAGGAAATTAACAGTAACTTTAACGAAAAAGTGTCCTCATTTCATGGCATCAAAATATGTCTGTAAAACGTGTCATATAATCTTTTTCCATGATTAAATTACTTAAAGTGCGTATGACAGGTTTTCATGATTTTCTAATTTTGGCTTTATTCTGTGTATTAATACCGGTTATACATATACATTTTAGTTTTGCACCAATCAAGCAGCCATTTGTGGAGAAAAGTTAAAAAATCTGTTGAAAATTACAGGAAGTAAACAGACTGATGACATCACACTGGGGAGACAAACGTTACGCATAATTCACACAAAAGAAACAACTTTTTTTGCTCCTTTAAACACTGTTTCAACAAAATAAAGCAGTCTGTATGTATTTTTATTTGTAAAATCAAAAAATCTGTGACATTGAATGGGTTTTGGGCCTGTTTAGGATGGTTGCTATGGTAATTTCCAAGTGTGATGTCATCATTTACAACCAGGAAGTAAAACAAAAAACCTAAATAAAATGCTAAACTGTATAAAATTTGTGAAGTAATTTAACAGAATTTGAAGCATATTTATCTTAACTTCAGTTTTGTCAAATGAGTGGTTCAACCTGTCAGGGGCCCTTTAATATATTATACAATCAGAGCCATGTATTTGGGTTTACTTCAACAGAAATAACAGAATATTTCGATGGAAAAAAAGCGTAGAGATACCATTTGTGCTTGGATTGTTGCACAGTATGGCATTTAACTGAAACATTTTGACTTTATTCACTTACAGGTATCTTTACAGCAAAAAACAGACAGTCAAACAAAAGAAAAGCTTGACAAATATGCAAAGTGCAGAGTGAGCGAACTGGCCTCTCCACTCGCCTCGTGTTTCTTGGAAATAGATAATGCACGGGAGATTCTGGGCAAAGCAGTAAAATCTCCACCTCAAACGACACAGGGCACCTTTAAGTCAACATTTAATTTGTTTGAGTAGTATTTGCACAAAAAAAATCACAAATATTACTGCACTATAGACCCTTTAAAAGTGTGTAAACAAAAACATTGCATAGTGCATAATGTGTTTCACTGAGAAACTGGGATTAACCAAAGAATATCACAAAATATGAAAATTGTAGATGGTTTTAGAAAAGTAAAAGCCTCAGACACATGTGAGTGACATCAGAGCTGCTTTAAACACATTTATTATTGTATTTTACATTATGTTTTAGGAAATTATGATCAACTCTTTGCATTTTTGATGAAGGAACAATCCAGATTTGTGGGTTTTACTGGAAAAATACTCACAGAAATGTCGAGCTCACAATATTTTTTTAATTTTATGTAGAGACTTATTAGATACTATTCCATAAATTAGATTCTTTTGAAGCTAATGTACAATTTTAAGGCTCGAAAATTATATTTTGTCCATTGTTTGTTATAGAAAAGCAAACTCACTGACCTTTCTACTCTGGAAATTCAAATGTGTTGCTTTTTTCACACAAACACTTAAAACCAGTAGAATTTAGATCTAATGTGAGAGAATCAGTGAAACCTTTACAGTCAGATTCATTTTGCCTCCAGTCACCTCCATTCTGGAATTTTGATGACGTCACATTTTAAAGGGTCTATTCAGTCTCCGGCAGAAAGAATTTTAAGGCGAGACACTTCAGGCAAACATAAGGACCAGACTTAAAAATCCCATGTGTAATTGTGTTATGACATATTTCTAAAATGTCAAGAAAATGAAGACTTTTTTTTTTTACTTGTCTCAAATTTGTGCAGTTTTGGACATTTTGCACATAGAAGGTCTTACTTTCATATGAAAACAATGTATTACAAGTTCATCATGTAATGTTTTCAGTTTGAAATAAAGCATTTTATGTGAAAAAAAAAACCTGCCAAAATTGCACATATTTGGGACATTTAAATCTGAAAAATGGACATATCCAGGTTTAAATTTCTTATTTAGTTTTTAACAGAAATTTGTCGAAAAAATACACATTTGGCCTAATTTTTTACTCTTAAAACTTTAATAAATCAGGTTTAAAATGAGACATAAACAAATCTTTCTGTATTCCGTCAAAATTATATGGAATTAAAAAATTGTAACGTTTGGTGTGTCTACTTTAAAGGCCCTATGCCTGATTTTTATTTACTTTAGTTAAGATAAATTCTCTTTATTGTTTGATAGAAGCAACTTTATGTAAAGACACTGTGTTTGTGATGTATAATCTGTGCATATTATAAACACACTTTGTTTGGAAAGAACTAGAGCAGAAGCGTTTACCAGGGTCACCTCATTTCAGCCAATCAGGCACATCGTACACTATGAATCATGGGAAAATAACTCCTTGACACTGTCCCAGACTGTGATTCTGTCCTGGTGCAGTGTCAAAAGTGCTAAAAGCTAATTGTAAAGAGAGTTAGAGAAACTATATGGAAACAACTGCATCAGACTATTCCAGACAGTCGTTTCTGAGTCATGGAGCGATATTCACCTTATTCTGTCCCGCCCACTTTTGCCGTTTTTTGCACTTTTGTTGTAAACGCACTTACGTTTGACGAGAACTCTGTTAAAGCTAATGACGAACGAGGGAAAAGTCTCGCCGCTAAAATGTTACATAAAGTAGATTGATTTGTGTAAAATATTTAATGAACACGAGCAACAACAAGTCAACAACACAACGATTTCCTGAGGCCTGAAAGCGGCTTTTTAGTCCATGTAGAACTTATTTACTGTTGAGCTCGTCTGCTCCGTGTGAACTACAACGGAAACAAGATGGCGGCGCGTACGGCAACTTTAGGAATAAGGTGAATAGAATGACAGGAAGGACTATGTGGGCGGGTCTAATGGTTCAAACAAAAACATGTACCTGTCTCACGGCTCAAAATCAGGTACAGGCCCTTTAAGGTTGAGCTTTATGTTTCTGTGGGAGAAAAATGCATTTTTTAAAGTTACAGAGAAATCTATGGATGAAGTGGATTATGAATGAAAAAAAAAAAAAAAAAAACATCTTTGGGAGAAAATTGGACACGTTTGTTGTTTCCACTTGAAAGTTTATGTGTTGAGAGAACCAATCCCTGCCAAATAATGATCAGGTTCAACATTTGTGCATAAGCAGTGGTGGATGAAGTACTCCATTTTGTTACCTAAGTAAAATTACAGCCAAAAACTCACATTTTAAAATCTACTCAAGTAAAAGTTTAGTATTAAAGTCCTCTTTTAATAATGTACTTTAAAGGTTCTGCTATTTTGCCCTTCACACAGTCTATTCTAAGGGCTTTGTTGATACATTTTTGCGTTGTGTAATATCCATAACATAACAGTTTCCAAAAAACACCCATTTCTTGGACTGGCCCCCCTCCTTGCAAAAGCAAACGGCTCACTCTGAGATCTGACCCCCCCGAACAGAGAGCAGGCTGCCTCCCCCGCCCAACTCGTGCCGAAGCCTAGAGCGGAGATGGTGCATGTGCCGTGTGCTCCGGTAAACAGCGATACACAAACACTGAATAAACATTTTCTCCGTCCTGACGGTGCGTCGTGCTGAGTCCTACGTCCTGGATCTGACCTGGAGTTTGACGTGCTCCAGTACCTCGACGACGGACGTTGCCGTTTGGTAAATAACAAGCTAACTCTTTGATCTGTCGTATCCATCGTGTAATTACTGTGTAGCATTAGCATTAGCTGTTTTTATTCTGCGGCTGCGCGCTTCCTGGAGGCGTGGCTTAAACACCGTGTCATCCTGGTGAAGCGCGTCATCTTAGTGAGGAGCCCCCGTCTGCTGCTCAGCCGAGGGGGACGGAAAAGACAGTTCTCTAGTGAAAACATGAGGGAATCAATCAAAAAAACACTTTGGGCACAACATACGAGGCCCAAATAGCACTGGAGGAAGGTTAAAACCTCTGAAAAGTCGATTTTGCATGATATGGGACCTTTAAGATTAAAAAGTAAGTCATTCTTTTTGGTTTGGAGAACTATTAAAGGATCAAATTGTAATCTTGATTGATTTATTTTGTTGAGTTTTGGTCGTTAAAGGCAACTTTCCAGGTCATTTTTCTCTTTAAAGGCTTTTTGTTTGCTCAAAGGGAAGTAGAAAAACAAAAAAACAGGCAAAATGTCACTGTAAATGTGCTGAAAATTAAAGCCCTCTGTCTTTTCAGCAGCTCTAAAAACTTTAGAAAATATACTTTTACTTTTCAGTCCAGTTCAAAAATGTAGTGGAGCAGAAAGTACAGATACACGCTCTGAAATATAATGAAGTAAAAGTAAAAAGTATCAACTGTAAAATGTACTTAAGTAAAGTACAGATACCTAAAACATTTAAGTGCGTATGACAGATTTTTATCATTTTCGGATTTTGACTTCATTTGTTGTATTAATACCTCTTATCAGTATAAAATATAGTTTTACAAGAATCACGCAGCCGTTTGTAGAGGAAAGTGTAAAAATCTGTTGAAAGTTACAGGAAGTAAACACGACTGATGACATCACACTAGGGAGACAAAGGCTGTGTGTAATTTACAAAACAAACTACTACAAAATACTTTTTTTACCCTTTAAACATTAATTCAACAAAATAAAGATGTTCAACATGTATTTTTATTTGTCAAAGAAAAACATCTGTGACTTTGGAGGAGTTTTTTCCCAACTGTACAGATGGTTGCTATGGTACTTTCCTAGCGTGATGTCATCATTTACAACCAGGAAGTGAAATTAAAAACCTAAAAAATGGCTAAACCGGGATAAAATTCGTAAAGTAAACTTTGAAATATATTTATCTTAACTGCATTTTAGTCCCATGAGTCGTCCAACCTGTCAGAGGCCCTTTAAGTCGGCACTTTTACTTTTGTACTTTGTTTCGTTCTCACTGATCATAAGTTTGGAGATTTCGTTCAAAAACAGCGACGTTCCACAAACTCCTGTTCCGTATGAAACGATTACGTCATCATCAACTTCTAGAACATGAAAACGGCCGCGGATGGCTTTGTTTTTGAGCTCAAACGCACTCCACGTTCATTTGTTTCGAGCGACTGAGCGCGGAAACAGAGCCCGAGAAACAATGGATAAACGTCTTTGTTTTGAGTCGACAAAAGCTGATGATGGACGTTTTATTCGCTTCGTTCAACACCTGCTTATTGTTAAAAGTTCAGAAAAGCTTTGGAAAACAGACAAATCTACAAATATTTACTGAACAGCGACAGATAAAAGTAAGAATGTGTCTTTTTCCTTGATATTTTTATTTCTGCAGTTGAATAAATGCAAGAAGGATAAGTTAAATGTCATATTGTTACATAATGAGTACAAGATTTAACTTTTTTAAAATGTTTAATCACTTTTTTGATCCCTAAGACACAATTAAACGTTATTATGTTAAATTGTACAGATGTTTTCTGCTAAATTCAATTCAAATAAAGCTCAAATTTAGGTATTTCCAAAGAATAAATGGTAAAATAGGCTACGTTCACACTGCAGGGTATGATCCCCAATTCGGATTTTTTGTTTAAATCCGATTTTTTAATGTGGTTGTTCACATTACAAAAAAAATGCGATTGCCGTTTGTATCTGGTGTGAACGGAATGCGGCGTTATGCGGCCGGCAGGAGCACAAAAGAACACAACGTCACACGCAGCGTACTGTGTTTACGGAAGTAAACATGGATCCAACTGGAGTACCTCTCAGTCGTGAAGCATTTGTGGCAATTTATAGATGTTTTTGCAACCGGGGCTTTAGTTTCTTTAAATTTCGTGCGGAGGTTTTTTATTTTCCGCTGGCACTGCAGCCAGGAGCGCTTAATCGCTCGCTCTGCCAACTCCTTCACTATCTCCTCATACTCCGCCCGATTACGATACAAACCTTCAATTTTTGCCTGAATTGATTGGTCGCCCCATATATTTATTAGCTCACAAACTTCTTCCTTTTTCCACTGACAGTTTTCGGCGCCCTCGTCCGCCATTTCTTTCCGCTTTCGTCTCTTGTTTTTTGGGGCTTTCCACTTTGACTCAAAATGATGACGTGTGACCCGGGAGTGTCGCCTGTTGATGACGTTTTGGTCTGATGACAGGACTGGAGCGTTCAGATTGAAGTCGCATTCTAAAAGTGCGGATACATATCGGATTTATATCCACATACGAAAGTGGCCTGGGTCGGATTTGAAAAAAATCGGAATTGTGCCGTTCACACTGCCACGAAAAAATTGGATACAAGTCACATTTGGGCAAAAAAATCCGATTTGACCTGCAGTGTGAACGTAGCCATAGATTGTAAAAAAGGTAAATAAGCTTACATTTTACAGTTTTTGTTTGTTAATGTCTTTTGCTTTTGACTAGTTTTTTGTTTTTGCTCCTCACTTTGTTTGTTTTGTATCTGTTTGTCTGTTTTATTCTCTGGCTTTTAACACTGCATACATTTTGTGATCCTCTGTGTTTTTTATTTAATTACTTTATTCAACTTGTATATTGTTATTTTAAGGTTTTATAATGGATTTGATTTAGTTGGTTTTACTGTTTTAGGACGATTTAATTGAGCGCTTTCTACACTTTTTGTTGTTTTTTATTTGAAATCTGCAGCTCTTTGTAAACTGCTCTGTTTATAAGATGTACAGTATGAATAAAGTAGATTTTAATGTCATTAAATACCAAAATCATGCATTCAAAATCTCTAAAAGCTTCAAGATACACGCACTTTTAAAGGTGATTTATTACCTTGTTTCGTTGTAATGTCACTTCGAAATAATCACCTGGTAGAAGTAAAATGAATGGTTGGGTAAAATGTTCTTGGAAGTACAATCGCTCCAGAAAGTCGAGTAAAAAGCAGCATTCCTGAGTCACTTAAAGCATGTTTATGAGGCTTATGTTATCTGCTCATCTCTGTTTGACTTTGTTTAACGTGGATTAGACCCGGATCAGCTTTCAATCTGAGCTATAACTGATAAAAGTTAAGATTCAGGAGGGTTTTGTCATCATTTTGTCATATTATCCTGATAAGAACTGTTTAAGGTGCGACGCTGCAGGTGTGAAGGCAAAAATCTTCAATTTAAAGATATAAATTGTAAACTTCTCCTGTAGTTTAGTCACATAAATGTAAGAAAATAATGTATTACAAGTTTTTCATCATGTCATGTTTTCATTTAGAAATAAGGCATTTTATGTGGAAAAAGGGCTAAAAATACACATATTTGGAACATTTAAATCTGACAAATGGACAGAACCAGGTTTAAATTTCTTGGTTCATTTTGTATCATATTAGTTACAAAAACTTACAGAGGAGATTTTGGGTTTCTTATTTAGTTTTTACCGTAAGTAAACTAGATTGGACTGAAAATTGTCCTAAAAATTCAAATTTCACCTCATTTTTTTACTTAAAACTTATTTTAATCAGGTTTAGAATTAGATTTTTTTTTTTAATCCTTCAGTACGTTTCGTCAAAATCTTGTTGCGCCCCAGATTGTCCTATGTGTGGGAGCTACTTTAAGGCTGATCCTTATGTCCCAAGGAGAGAAAAATAAGAAAATGGCCTTTGAAGTTACAATGTTCCAGAGAAATATATGGATGAATTGGATTCAATGGAAGAATAAAACATTTTTAAGAGAAAAAAGGTAAATAAAGTCATCTTCTCAGAGGCTTCAGAGGCTAAACAACAGGAGAAAAAGTGTGTTTGAACAGACAGCTGCATTAAAGACACAAACAGTCAATCACGATACGACAATTTCACAAAAATAGCAGATTGTCACAGGGACCAGCTCAACTTTCCTTCCCTTTAACATAATCCAGGCCAGAAGAACATATTTGCAACATGAAAACTGGCCATTTTAGCGGTTAACGTTGTGTCTTGTTCAGCCCAAACCGCGCTCCTCTGTCGGTGTTGAGTTCAAATGCTGGTTTCTGGCGCTCAGTCCATCAGCTCTGAATCATTTTTCTCCCCCCGAGGAGCTTTTAAAACTTAAAACAACATGTCAACAAAAGAGCTGTCATGGACGTGCTTCCTGATAACCCAGGAATGACAAAAAGAGGCAAACACTCACAGACACATGGAACAGAAGAGAAGAGAGGAAGAGGAGGAGGAGGAGGAGGAGGAGGAGGCATTAAAGACACCAAGACCAGGCATAAAGGCTTCAGTTTGAGCTCAAATATCAAGAGTAAATCATCCAGAATTAAACATAAATTGATAAAAATGCACAAAGGGTGATAAAAATAACAGAAACTTACAATGCAATCCTACTAAAAGTGACGTTTTTGCAGTTTTGTGTTTAAAACAAGACACAAAAACGAATTTCTTTTCAGTTTTTTGTATTTTGGGTCAGTTTTGTCTCTTAACAGAAGACGATTGACATAGAATTTCATCTGGAAACAACAACATCTGAGCCTAAAGATGTTTTTATTTCATTGAATCCACATCCATAGATTTAGAACTAATGTTGTAACTTTAAAGGTGCCCTCTCTAAACGTATTTTTCCCACAGAGACAGAAAGATCAGATCTTAAAGTAGCTCCCACACACACCAAACTTTAAAATCTTGTACTTAACAAGAGTTCAGAAGGATTTGTTGATCTAATTCGATTTATTAAAGTTTTACTGCAAAAAAAGTAGGTGGAATTTAATTTTTTATTCCAATTTCCAGTAAGATCTACCCAAAATACAGTACTAAGATCCAAAAAATGTGGCCCTATATGTCAACAAAATGAAACAAGACATTTAAACCTATCAATTATTCAGATTTATACGTAACATAAATGCAATTTTGGGCCATTTTCAACGTGTGTGATAGCTTTTTTTCCTTACATTTATTTAAGTAAACTGTAGACAAAGACAATTTGAAATTTTTAAATGTGCGACTTTTTTACCTGTGTCGCATTCATTTTTCAATCCATTAAATTTTTTGTGAGACTTGAACCTCAACCATGACATTTACCGACATTTTAGTTTATATTTATTTATGGTGGATGGAACACGTCTGAACTTATATTATTATTGTCAGGTTAAAAATAGGTCTATGACTCTAGAATAGCCCAGTTTCATGTGCCATTTTTGGCCCGAGCCAGTAAACTGGCGAGGGACATTGTTCTTCGTCGGTTTCTTTTTATTTATTTATTTTTTTTTTTTACCACCTATCGGCCCATTTTTCGCCTAGTATTTTTTATTTTTTTTTAAAGAATGAACATTTACTCCTAGATTAAATGGCTTTGGATAAATGTATTGTATTTCATCACAAACACAAAAGCTTTCTGATGTGTTCACAAATTAAAGTGTGTTATCGAAGCAAAGTCTGATCCAATATTTCTACAATGTTGATTGCTTTAGGTTTGTCGGCAAAACTAAATACTACATCAATGACCCGAAGAAAAACTGCATAAAAAGTCACTTAAGATGTCAATAGTGTCACAACAGAAAAGACGCCTGAGAAACGTCAATACGTCCAAACAGTTAATTTCATTACAGCCATTGACTTTGTCCAAACAAAGGAATAGAATATGGAGCTGAACAGAGCCCGCCCCCTGTCAGGTTATGAAGTGAATCTCATGTGTTTATCTCCAAGAAATAAATCAATACGTGCACTCACATGAGGAAACTAACGGCCACAACAACTGTCATTTATAACCTGTGTATGAAAACGTATACATTGATAATTTATGTTGCATTTTAAGATATAAATGTGTTTTTGGAAACATAGTCACCTTTATCCAGAAGTTCCTGTGGGCGCCGCCGTCTTGTTTCCGTTGTAGTTTACACGGGGCAGACGAGCTCAACAGAAAATAAGTTCTACATGGGAAAAAAAAGCAGTTTTCAGGCCTCAGGAAATCGTTGCGTTGTTGACTTGTTGTTGCTCGTGTTCATTAAACATTTTACACAAATCAATCTACTTTATGTAACATTTTAGCGGCGAGACTTTTCCCTCGTTCGTCATTAGCTTTAACAGAGTTCTCGTCAAACAGAAGTGCGTTTACAACAGAAGTGTGTATCTGTGGCAAAAAGTGGGCGGGACAGAATAAGGTAAATACAGTCAAATAAACAAAACAGAACAGTACAGTGTAAGCTTTCAAAGTATGAACAATATAAAATTATATTTCTGCACTTTTGTGGTTATTTACTTATAATATATATATATATATATATATATATATATATATATATATATATATATATATATATGTATATATATAAAAAAAAAAAAAATTCCCTGATCACCATCCGCGGGTGGTCACATCCATCTCTTAGCTCGGGTCCTCTACCAGAGGCCAGGGAGCTTGAGGGTTCGGCGCAGTATCTTAGCTGTTTCTAGCACTGCGCTCTTCTGGACTGAGATGTCTGATGTTCCTCCAGGGATCTGTTGTAACCACTCCTCCAGTTTGGGGGTCACTGCCCCAAGTGCTCCGATCACCATGGGCACCACTTTGGCCTTCACCTTCCAGGCCTTCTCCAGCTCTTCTCTAAGCCCTTGGTATTTCTCCAGTTTCTCATGTTCCTTTCTCCTGATGTTGCCATCACTTGGTATCGCCACATCAACCACAACGGCCTTCCTCTGCTCTTTATCCACCACCACGATGTCTGGTTGGTTTGCCATTACCATTCTGTCAGTCTGTATCTGGAAGTCCCACAGGATCTTCGCTCGGTCATTCTCTACCACCTTTGGAGGTGTTTCCCACTTTGACCTTGGGGTTTCCAGTCCGCATCTCCGCACAGATGTTTCTGTACACTATACCAGCCACTTGGTTGTATGCGTTCCATGTATGCTTTCCCTGCCAGCATCTTACACCCTGCAGTTATGTGTTGGACTGTCTCAGGAGCTTCTTTGCACAGCCTACACCGTGGGTCTTGTCTGGTGTGGTAGATCTGGGCCTCTATCGCTCTGGTGCTCAGGGCCTGTTCCTGTGCAGCCATGATGAGTGCCTCTGTGCTGTCCTTTAGTCCGGCCCGCTCTAGCCACTGGTAGGATTTCTTGATATCAGCCACTTCAGTTATGTTCCGGTGGTACATCCCATGTAGGGGCTTGTCCTCCCATGATGGTCCCTCCTCCGGCACCTCATCCTCTGTTCCCCATTGCCTGAGACATTCACTGAGCACATCATCCTCTGGGGCCTTATCCTTGATGTACTTGTGGATCTTGGATGTTTCATCCTGGATAGTGGCTCTCACGCTCACTAGTCCACGGCCTCCTTCCCTACGGCTAGTGTACAGTCTCAGGGTGCTGGATTTGGGATGGAACCCTCCATGCATGGTCAGGAGCTTTCGTGTCTTAACGTCTGTGGTCTGTATCTCTTCCTTTGGCCATCTTATTATGCCCGCAGGGTATCTGATCACTGGCAGGGCGTGGCTGTTTATCGCCCGGGACTTGTTCTTGCCATTGAGTTGGCTTCTTAGGACTTGCCTTACTCGCTGGAGGTATTTGGCAGTTGCTGCTTTCCTCGTTGCCCCTTCGAGGTTGCCATTTGCCTGTGGTATTCCAAGGTATTTGTACCCATCCTCAATGTCTGCTATTGTTCCCTCTGGGAGTGAGACCCCTTCTGTGTGGACTACCTTCCCTTTCTTTGTTACCATCCGACTGCACTTTTCCAGCCCGAATGACATCCCGATATCAGTGCTGTAGATCCTGGTCGTGTGGATCAGTGAGTCGATGTCTCGCTCACTCTTAGCATACAGCTTGATGTCATCCATGTAGAGGAGGTGACTGACGGTGGCCCCATTCCTGAGTCAGTATCAGGAATGGGGCCACCGTCAGTCACCTCCTATATATATATATATATATACATAATTATAATCAGAATCAGAATCAGAAAGCGGTTTATTGCCATTGTGAGTGAAATTCACAAACATAGGAATTTGCTTCGGCGTAGGTGCAACATACAGTAGGATAAACTAAGATATATATAAAAAGGCATGCATAAAATAAAATTAGAATAAAATAAAATAGACTAAGATAGACTGACTCAGATTATATACAGAATGTACAGCTGGCAGATAGTGCAATGTGCAAATGAGTAGTGCAAATAGATTGTCCTTATATAATATATAGTTAAAGTGACGGGTGTTACAAAGTGTTCATGAGTCCAACGGCAGAGGGAAAGAAACTGTTCTTGTGGCGGGAGGTTCTGGTCCGGATGGACCGTAGCCTCTTGCCCGAGGGGAGTGGCTCAAATAGTCTGTGTCCAGGTGAGAAGGGTCAGCTGTGATCCGACCTGCTCGTCCCCGAGTCCTGGAGACGTACAGGTCCTGGACAGATGGAAGGCTGCAGCCGATCACCTTCTCAGCAGAGCGCACAATGCGCTGTAGTCTCTGTTTGTCCCTGGCTGTGGCTCCAGCGTACCACACGGTGATGGAGGAGGTGAGGATGGACTCGATGATGGCCGTGTAGAACTGCACCATCATCTGCGCCGGCAGCTTGGCTTTCCTCAGCTGCCGCAGGAAGTACATCCTCTGCTGGGCCTTCTTGATGATGGAGCTGATGGTCGGCTCCCACTTGAGGTCCTGAGTGATGGTGGTGCCAAGGAAGCGGAAAGAGTCCACGGTGGTGATGGGAGAGTCTGTCAGGGCGAGGGGGGGCAGGGGGGCTGAGACTTTCCTGAAGTCCACGATCATCTCCACTGTCTTCTGGGCGTTGAGCTCCAGGTTGTTGGTGCTGCACCAGGACACCAGCCGGTCCACCTCCCTCCTGTAGACAGACTCATCGCCGTCCGAGATGAGTCCGATGAGGGTGGTGTCGTCTGCAAACTTGATCAGTTTTACAGAGTCGTGGCTGGAGGTGCAGCAGTTGGTGTACAGGGAAAAGAGCAGAGGAGAAAGTACACAGCCCTGTGGAGTTCCTGTGTTGATAGTCCGAGTCTCTGAGACATTCTTCCCCAGCCGCACGCACTGCCTCCGGTCCGTCCGGAAGTCAGTGATCCACCTGCAGATGGAGTCAGGCACGTTGAGCTTAGAGAGCTTGTCCTGGAGCAGAGCAGGGATGATGGTGTTGAATGCAGAGCTGAAGTCCACAAACAGGACCCTGGCGTAGGTTCCCGGGGAGTCCAGATGCTTCAGGATGAAGTGGAGGGCCAGGTTGATGGCGTCGTCTACAGATCTGTTGGCTCTGTAGGCGAACTGCAGTGGGTCCAGGGCGGAGGAGGTGAAGGACTTGAGATGGGGCAGGACCAGGCGCTCAAAAGACTTCATGACGACAGGCGTCAGCGCCACAGGCCTGAAGTCATTAAGTCCAGTAATCCGGGGCTTCTTGGGGACAGGGACGATGATGGACGACTTGAAGCAGGCTGGGACATGGCATGACTCCAGGGAGGTGTTAAAAATGTCTGTGAAGACAGGAGTCAGCTCGTCCGCACAGTGTCTCAGGGTGGCGGGGGAGACACCGTCTGGTCCAGCAGCTTTCCGGGGGTTGGACTTCCGAAACTGTTTCCTTACATTGTCCCTGTGTAGTGAAAGGCCGGTGGGGGAGGTGGGGGGACCCGGGGTGTGATTGGCAGAAGTGTCGATTGTTGTGAGATGGGTGGGGGAGGGGGTTGAGGTCTCGAACCGTGAATAGAAGGAGGCTAGCTGTTCAGCCAGTTTCTGGTCGTCGGCAGCATGGGGGGCTTTGGGCTTGTAGTTGGTGATCTGCCTTAGTCCCCTCAAACCGCCGAAGCATTGTTTGCAGAAAAAGACTCCTTTAGGCGTGTGTTGTACAGAGATCTAGCTCTTGACACCTCCCTGCTAAATCTGTACTTTGCGCCTTTGTAGCTCTCTCTGTCCCCTGCTCTGAAAGCTGCCTCCTTCTGCTGCCTGAGCTGCCTCAGTTTGGGTGTGAACCAGGGCTTGTCGTTGTTATAAATCACCCTGGTGCGTGTGGGGATGATACTGTCCTCACAGAATTGGATGTATGACGTCACAGTGTCCGTGTACTCATCCAAACCATCCGTGGCAGTTTTGAACACATCCCAGTCTGTAATGTCCAAACACGCGCGTAGCTCCTCCACTGCCTCGCTGGTCCACTTCTTAGAAGTCCTCACTACAGGTTTGGAGAGCTTCAGCCTCTGTCTGTACGTGGGGATCAGGTGGATCATGGCGTGATCTGAGAGCCCTAGGGCAGCGCGAGGAACCGCGCGGAAGGACCCACTCACTGTAGTGTAACAGTGATCCAGCGTGTTCTGCTCTCTGGTCGGGCATTTAATAAACTGTCTGTACTTTGGTAGTTCCTGGCTGAGATTACCCTTGTTAAAATCCCCGAGGATGATCAACAAAGAGTCCGGGAAGTCCTGCTCCGTATTCAAAACCCGCTCCGCCAACATGCGCTGTGCCTCTTGTGTGTTCGCGCACGGCGGGATGTAAACAGCAGCGAGAATGAATGAAGCGAACTCACGTGGAGAGTAGAATGGTTTACAGTTAATGAGGAGATATTCCAGATCAGGAGAGCAGAGTTTGGAGATCACAGTCACATCGGAGCACCAAGCATTGTTGATGAAGAAACAGACTCCACCGCCTTTTGTTTTCCCACCGGAGAGATCCCTGTGGAGAGGATCTCCACAGGGCTGTGTACTTTCTCCTCTGCTCTTCTCCATCCCACCGCTCTGTCAGATTGATCAGGTTTGTGGATGAGGGGGGGAGAGAGAGGGGGAAAGAGAGGCAGGAAGAGAGAGCGAGAGAGAGAAGAAGAAAGAGAGAGAGAGAAAGACACAGAGACAGAGAGCAAGAGAGAGACTGAGAGAGAGAGAGAGACAGAGAGAGAGAAGAAGAAAGAGAGAGAGACTGAGAGAGAGAAGAAAGAGAGAAGAAGAAAGAGAGAGAGACAGCGAGCAAGAGACAGAGAGAGAGAAGAAGAAAGAGAGAGAGAAACTGAGAGAGAGAAGAGAGAGAAGAAGAAGAAAGAGAGAGAGACAGCGAGCAAAAGACAGAGAGAGAGACTGAGAGAGAGAGAGACTGAGAGAGCAAGAGAGAGAGACAGAGAGAGACAGAGCGCAAGAGAGAGAAGGAGGGGTAAGAGAAGGAGGGGTGAGGGGGGAGCTGTCTGGACTATTTACAGCCAGAGCTGACGAACAAAATGAAGTGTAATACTAGATTCATTAAGGGCTATTTTACTGCCCTCTGAAGACTTCACACATTTTAAAGCGACCGGCCCCTTTTGGCTCAAAACACGGGCCCCGAGCACTGCAAAAATAACACCTACAGGCCAGGAAGGACTCATCGTGTTTGAGTAAATAGACTAGTTTAAGTTTAATTTTAGGGTTTAAGGTTAGGGTTAAGTTAAGTTAAATTAAGTTAACTCTAGTTTAGTTGCGCTTAGTTTAGTAAACTTAACTTAAAATAAATGTACTCAAGTTTAGTTTATCTTAGTTTAATTTATGTTACTTTTGATCTTAGTTTATGTTAGTTTATCTTAGTTTAATTTATGTTACTTTATTAGTTTATCTTAGTTTATTTTAGTGCTTAGTTTAGTTGAGATTCTTATGAGACTTGTCAATAAAATATGGTCTGAAAAAGGAAAACAATTCAAAGCTGAAGCTAATAATTAAAACTAAACTAAATGAAAGAAGATTAATATTCCTACACAAGAAAACTATAATAGACAGTGTAATTTACTTCTGTACGGACGTCAAGATCATTAAGTTAATCAATAATTGTGTTTATTCAGGTCACAATATAATGGTACAAAGTAAAAAGTAATATTCATGACCATTTTAGAAGCAAAAATAAGAAAAGACACTGAAATTCCCCCACCGCGAACAAATAAAGGCTCTAATACCTTTATTTAGAAGCAATATATTGAAATATGACATAACAATACCCAAGTAAGTTGAACTGAATTGAATTATTAAAACAAAACAGAATATTCAAATTAAAATGAACTAATGTGATACTTCTCCATACATTTTTCCGACATGTCACATTTGTCTGACAATTAAACCTCAAATAATACATTTAAAGACATGTTTTAACACATTTCTGTTGGATTGACATAATATCATCTGTTACTGCAGACTAAAAACGTATTAAGATATTAATTTTTTGCCAATATGACCCTGCGGTGTAGACCTCTTAAAATGTGACGTCATTAAAATTCCAGAAAGGAGGAAAGTTGACTGTAAATTTTTCACTGATTCTCTCAGATTAGATCTAAATTCTTCTGGTTTTAAGTGTTTGTGTTGGAAAAATGCAACACATTTGAATTTCCAGAGTAGAAAGATCAGTGAGTTTGCTTTTCTATAACAAACGATGGACAAAATACTATTTTCTAGCCTTAAAATTGTATTTTAGCTTCAAAAGAATCTAATTTATGGAATAGTATCTCATATATCTCTAAATAAAATGAAAAACTATTGTGGGCTCAACATTTCTGTGAGTATTTTTCCAGTAAAACCCATAAATCTGGATTGTTCCTTCATCAAAAATGCAAAGAGTTTATCATAATTTCCTAAAACATAATGTAAAATACAATAATAAATGTGTTTAAAGCAGCTCTGATGTCACTCACATGTGTCTGAGGCTTTTACTTTGACAAAATCATCTACATTTTTCATATTTTGTGATATTCCGAGGTTAATCCCAGTTTCTCCAGTGAAATCACATTATGCTGCACTTCACTTTTGCCTCCGTTCTGAATTCGGGATGTTTTTCTTTACACACTTTTACAGGGTCTATAGTACAATAGTTTTTGCAGTGCGTCTCTTTCTCTGTGGATCGTTCCGTCGAGTTGCTGTGGGTTTCTTTGGGCAGCTGCGAGTGGAAATGGCCTGTTTTTTGTTTTGTTTTTTTGCTGTGGGGGAGTTGTTTATGACCCCATTCAAAGAGATCTCAAACACAGGAAGGAAGGAACTGCCCAAGTGCCGTACTGTATCATACCAGTCCTTTTAAAACGCTCAGGGAAGACATAAATAAACAATAGGCCTGAGCCAATGATTAGCCTGCAATATTGACTCATTTAACATCCATAAACCACCAAGAAATGATCGCACTAACATTAAAAGGTGCATTTTACTTCTCAGACTGAAATAAATGTGTGTTGTAGCTTAAAATAATGTAATAAAATTGTGTTTTAATCATGATTTCGTTGATTTAACTCAAACAAGTCTTGATAGAGCTGGTTTAATGAAGGTAATGTACGCCCCCGCTGGTTTAAAGTGGTACTGCAATCATATTCATAGCAAAAAATGTCCTTTAAACTGGCAAACAAAATTTTTTTGCACAGTATGAGTTCTCAAAATGTTTAAATATGACTTGTTTTACATTTGTGAAGTTGCAGTTTGTGAAGACATTTTGAAAAATAAAAGTTTAAAATGACAGGAAGTCGAGCTGAGTTCAAAAACCCTCTGTGATGTCATCAAAAAGCGCCGTGCCGTTGAAAATTGAAAATGAAAAGACAGTTTACAGACAAATTAACGGTCATTCAACAAAATAAAGGTGTCATCAGGTATTATTATTTGTCAAATCATAACTTTTGTGTAATTTATATGGATTTTGGCCCTTGTTTACAGTCTGGTTGCTATGGTAATGGTTGTAGAATTACCTTTAACTGTGTGATATTTGCTGCTCATGTTCAACCAGGAAGTGACATTATAAACTTTACTTTCAAACTGGGGACAAATAGGCAAAATGTTTAATAAAATCTACGTTTATGTCAAATGTGTCGTATAGACTTTAACTTGAAAGCTCAAAATATGAAATTTTGTAAGTTTTTTCACATTTAAATACCTCAAAAGTGTCAGTGATCACCAACTTTTTTGTCTCAAGTGCCTGCTCAGCTTTGTGTTATCGCCCAACACGAGAAGTGAGCAAATAAATCTGTTTAATAGAGGTATCTGTAAATTATTTCTGTTATATTTTCTTGTTTTGAAGACGTTGAAGCCCAGAAATCTGTCAAAACATTCCATTTGATCTACTTTTAGAATCCGAAAACAGTCCAAGTACCACTGCTTGGACGATTTTGAAAAGAAATGTGGATATTTTTGTATATGTGTGTAAAAACATATTAGATTTATTTAATTTACCTCATATCTGTGGAAGGTTTATGCCATTTTATTTAATTCCGACACACACAACCTCATCTTTAGTTTGAACAAAGTGGTCGAAAGTAAACAAGAGATTTCAATAAATGTTAAGTTTGAGTTTTTTCAGGTTTAAGCAAATCAAATTTAACTTTTTAATGGCGCATTTCAAGATTTTTAAGGCCATAATCCCTTGTTTTTTCAACCAGTGCGCCGGGGTACACTAGTGTGCCTTGAGGTTTTGCCAAATGTGCCTTGAAAAAATGTCAAGTTTATGGATTTTAATCAATAATTTATTATTTTAAAGCAGGGGTGTCCAAACTTTTTCCATCGAGGGCCACATATTGAAATATAAACCAAGTGGAGGGCCACAAATCAACCGCGAAACGTTTAAAAAAGCTGCATTTATCTGATGTTTTAAGCTCCACCACATCTACATTCAGTCTCATTGCCTTAATATCAGGTCTGTATCGCACCAAAATGTTAGTTATTTAGGTTGGAATTGTAGAAAATCTGAAATGTGCTGTAAATAGTACTTATCAGGACAATGTGGGCCAGTTCACCAGGAAACCTAAGGGCCGAGAAAAGTTGGTCTGAGGGCCGCATTTGGCCCCCGGGCCTGAGTTTGGACATGCCTGTTTTAAAGCGTTCCAAGCAACTTCTTCACAAAAAAGAAAGATAAACAGTCAAATTAGAGCCAATTTAGAGAACCAGACATAATATTTGCAACTACACTATAATAATAGCTCCTTTTTCCCTGATTGGTGTGATTTGATATTGTTTTAGTTGGTGGTGTGCAGCGGAATATTTTTAACCAAATAAGTGTGCCTCGATTCAAAAAAGGTTGAAAAACACTGCCATAATCAATGTCAAAACAAGACGATTTACACTTTTATCATGTCAAACTACAGGCTCGTAACCGTTCCATTGGGCAGAAGAATAACCAGAATATAGTAAACTACTTTATAATATTGAATGAAATGTATGAAAGTTTGAACCTGATCTTTTACTTTTTGGATGATTTGATAACATAGATACCATAACATCTAGAGCAGTGGTTCCCAAAGTGGGGGTCGGGACCCCTCGGGGGGTCGCGAGGGGTGTGCTGGGGGTCGCGAGATGATTTCAAGATGTAATTTTAATGAATATGACATTGTATTTGCTCTTTAATTAATACCAGTATCTTTTAGTCAAATAAGGTCCAATAAGACAACAAACTATTCAAATAACCAATATTAAACCTGATTTAACATGTTTTGACACTTAAAATTATTGCTACTCTCATTTTCATTTTGCTTTGGGGGTCCCGAGTCGGTTGTATGGCTATTTTGGGGGTCCCGGCCAGAAAAGTTTGGGAACCCCTGATCTAGAGCAGGGGTATCCAAACTTTTTCCATTGAGGGCCACATATTTAAAGGGCCCGTGACAGGTTGAAGTACTTATTTTACTAAAACACGGTTAAGATAAATATATTTAAAGTTTTGCTAAAATTCTTTACAAATGTTATCCCGGTTTAGCAGTTTTATACGTTTTAATTTCACTTCCTGGTTGTAAATAATGACATCACACTAGGAAATCACCATAGCAACCACACTGTGAACTGGGCTAAAACTCATCTAATGTCATCAATTCTTTTACCTGACAAATAAATATATATTTGAACTTATTTATTTAGTGGTTAAATGGTCAAAAAAGTAGTTTCTTTTGTGTAAATTATGCATAACCTTTGTCTCCCCAGTGTGATGTCATCAGTTTGTTTACTTCCTGTAATTTTCAACATATTTTTCAACTTTTCTCCACAAACAGCGACCTGATTGGTGTAAAACTGTCATTTATATTCACACACTGTATTAATACACTGAATAAAGTCAAAATTAGAAAATCATAAAAACCTGTCATACGCACTTTAAATATAGACCAAGCGGAGGGCCACAAATCAATCGTGAAAAGTTAAAAAAAGTTGCATTTATCTGATGTTAAATTCAGTCTCAGCGCCTTAATATCAGGTTTGTGTCGCAACAAAATGTTAGTTATTTAGTTTCTGAGTCTAGAAATGTTTTAATTTGCTGTAAAATGTACTTCTCAGGACAATGTGGGACAATTTACCAGGACGCCTGAGGGCCAAGAAAAACTGGTCCAAGGGCCGCATTTGGCCCCCGGGCCTTAGTTTGGACATGCTTGATCTAGAGTCAATAAATCCAGTACACCTAGGGTTAAAATATATATTTGAATGTTAAATTTCAGAGTAAAAACTACTGCCATGGACTCTCACTTCTGATTGGACGATACAGCTGGAGATGATAATTATGTTTATGTTTATTAAATATGGGACAATGCACATTAATGAACATGTGTTAGAGTTAGAGGCTAATTTTCATCTGTAGGTCGTTACGTTATTTTTTAAATCAGAATCAGAATCGGTTTATTGCTGTTGTCAGTGATAAAAAATTCACAAACATAGGAACTTGCTTCGGCGTAAGGTGCAACATAAAACAATGAATAAAATATAATAAAATATATAAAAGAGGCCTGAATAAAATTAAGAATAAAATAGACTAAGACTATATACAGAAATGTACAGTTGGCAGATAGTGCAATGTGATTATGTTTATATTTATGTTCATTCATTCATTCATTCATTTTCTACCGCTTATTCCCGTTAGGGGTCACGGGTGACTGGAGCCTATCCCAGTGACTTTGGGCCTTAGGCGGGGTACACCCTGGACAGTGGCCAACAACACAGAGAGACAGACAAGGACAGACAACCATTCACTCTCACATTCATTCACTACGAGCAATTTAGAGTTGTCAATTAACCTACACAGTCATGTCTTTGGACGGTGGGAGGAAGCCGGAGAACCCAGAGAGAACCCACGGTAACACGGGGAGGACATGCAGACTCCACCCAGAGAGATCAAGTGATGTTAGGGTGGTTCAGAATTCGAAACCACGATGTTGGGGTGGTCTGGGATTCGAACCCACGATCTCCTTATTGAGAGGCAGAAGCTCTAGCCGCTCTGCCACCGTGCACATATTTATGTTTCTGATGGATAAATCTTTCTTGACAAAATGGTTTTTAGATTTAATGCTTGTGGAGATGGAATTGAATGCTTTCTAATGCATTTTAAGGCCTTATTGTTGCTAAAATTCATTTCATTTTTTAATTCCTCCTGTAAACCCTGAGAGTTCATTTGTATTTGTATTTATTCAGACTGACACTCATTAATGCTGTGACACTTTATTTTTGTACAGTGAATGTATTGTGTTTTATGCGTTTTTATTTGTATTTTTTCTATTTTATTGTAAAGCACTTTCACCTTGAGCGTTGTAAAGGGCTCTGTGAATAAAAGTCGATTCACTGATTTTGTTCTATCTTAAAGCCGCACTGGGTCCAAAACCTGCTTGTCCCCGTGGAGATGTTATTGCTTTGCCTGAAATGTTCCACAGTAAAGCATTAATTGTCTTTGTTGCTCAAAAAGTCCTTGAAACACCTGCATTCTGAGTGAGGTCCTGCTCCTCAGATCTGACCTGTGACCTGGCCTGGTGGCGCCCCCTGCTGGTCTGAACGGAGACAGTTTAAAGTATGTACGACGGGTTAAACCAGGGCTGTCCAAACTTTTTCCATCGAGGGCCACATATTGAAATATAGACCAAGTGGAGGGCCACAAATCAATTGTGAAACGTTAAAAAAAGCTGCATTTATCTGACGTTTTAAGCTCCACCACATCTACATTCAGTCTCATTGCCTTAATATCAGGTCTGTGCTGCACCAAAATGTTAGTTATTTAGGTTGGAATTGTAGAAAATCTGAAATGTGCTGTAAATAGTACTTATCAGGACAATGTGGGCCAGTTCACCAGGAAGACTAAGGGCCAAGAAAAAAAATGGTCTGAGGGCCGCATTTGGCCCCCGGGCCTGAGTTTGGACATGCCTGGGTTAAACTATACATTTGACTAAAACATAGTGAACATGATTCTGTTAAAGATTTTACTAAATATTTTGCCCCGTTTGTCCTGAGTTTGACAGTTTTGGTAAAGTTTATAATGTTACTTCCTGGTTGGACATGAGCAACAAATATGACAGTTAGAGGTATTTCCTCAACTGTTACCATAGCAACCAGACTGTCAACAAATGATAATACCGGATAACAACTTTAGTTCGTTGGATGACTGTCAAAAAGTTGTGTCAATTGTGTGTAAATTGTCTCTGTATTTTCATGGCACGTCGCTTTTTGATGACATCACAGAGGGATTCTGTTTTAGAACTCAGCTCTACTTCCTGTATTTATAAATTTCTGTTTTTCAAAACTTCTTCACTAACTGCAACTTCACAAATGTAAAACTAGAGAAAATAATTGCCACAGGTGCCCTCCCATCAAACTAAGTCATAACTAGAAACATTTGAGAATCTGTCATATGGACTTCAAAGAATGTCACTGTAACAGGATAAAAAATAAGATGATGAGTATTTGCTTTGACTTAACAATAGACAAATGTAAGGGGAAAAAAATATATGATTTCTCATATCTTTATAGATGTACTAAGATGTTACAATTGACAGTTAACTGTTTATTTTCAGCTGTATGTCACTTTTTGATGACATCACAGAGGGTTTCCATTTTAGAACTCAGCACTATTTCCTGTAAACTTTTAATTTTCAAAATTTCTTCGCAAACTTCACAGATGTAAAACTATAATAAATATTGCCGTCCCTCCAAACTAAGTCAGCAATAGAGAAACATGAGAACCCGTCATATGGACTTTAAAGTCTATTAGACGTCACATTTTACTAAAATGTAGTGAAGATTATTACATTTGTGACTTTACTAAGCATTTTTCCTGTGTGTCCCCAGTTTGACTATTTTCGTAAAGTTTATAATGTTACATCCTGGTTGAACATGAGTAACAAATGTGACATAGTTACAGGTAATTCTACAACTGTTACCATGGCAACCATTTTGAAAACAAGAGCCAAATTCATATAAATTACACAATATTATGATTTGACAAATAATAATACCTGATAACACCTTTATTTTGTTAAATGACCGTTTAAACTGTCAGAAAAATGTGTCCGTTGAGTGTTAACTGTTTATTTATTTTCATCTGTACGTCGCTTTTTGATGACATCACAGAGGGATTGCATGTTAGAACTCCGCACTACTTCCTGTCATTTTAAACTTTAATTTATCAAATATTCTTCATAAACTGCTACTTCACACATGTCAAACTATGATGAATATTTAACACGGGTGCCCTCCCACCAAACTAAGTCAGCATCAGAGAAACACGAGAACCTTCACGTAGACTTTAAACACTAAAACCTCACACACTTGTCATTATTAAGAAGTGCATCGAGAGCTTACCTTGTAACATGGAGCCGTGTGATTGGACGAGGCTTCAAGGGCCCTCAGACGGGCTCCGAGGCCAGAGCTCCGGGGGACAAAAGACCAAAGACTCAGAGGTGAGAGCGATGCACATTTTCCCACGTTACAATCATCTTCAGAGGGACAGAAACGCACTCGACGTAACGAGCTCAGCCCATGGATGAATTAAAGTGCGTATGACAGGTTTTTAACATTTTCTAATTTTAACTTTATTTTGTGTGTTAATATCTGTTGTAAATATAAATTATAGTTTTACATCAATCAAGTAGCTGTTTGTAGAGAAAATGGAAAAAATATGTTGAAAATTACAGGAAGTAAACAAATTGATGACATCACACTAGGGAGACAAGGTTATGCATAATTTACGTAAAAGAGACTACCTTTTTTGACCCTTTAAACATTAATTCAACGAAATAAAGGCATTCATGTGTATTTTTATTTGTCAAATTAAAAAAATCTCTAACATTAGATCAGGTTTTGCCCAATTTACTTTCTAATTTCCTAGTGTGATGTCATCATTCACAACCAGGAAGTGAAATTAAAACCTGAAAAATTGCTTAATTGGGATAAAATTTGAACAGCATTTTAGCAAACATTGAAATATATTTATCTTCACTGCATTTTAGTCAAATGTGTTGTCCAACCTGTCATAGGCACTTTAAATGAGCTGGATAAGCCACGCCCCCTCTGTCTGTGTCCCAGATGGATTAGTGGCCGTGCGAGGTACTGCAGCCTCTTGGAACCAGCCTTTTTCTATAATTTCACATTATAATTGCAGACAATACTTAATTATTATCTGTATTTAAATAAAATAGAAGGAAATGTTCTTTTCTACCGTTTCTAAAATCACCGAAATTACCGTTTTTATATGAAGTGACGTCACACAAACATGTGCGAGTCAAGTGAACGAGCGTCGGACGATACAAACAGAAGCTCGTGGAAAAGGCTCGACTAGAGACACCTGTAAGTTGTATTTTATTTCATTTCAGACACTTTCACGTGTGTCTAACATGAAGAACACAATTACAATCACACAAGCTAACGCTAACACAAAAACTTGCAGCTGTGCGGTCGTTCACGTCGCTCAAAGCATCATGGGGGATTGTGGTCACGTGGCGCCCTAAAGCAAAGATGGCAGCCTCCGTATCAGGAAGTAACGCGGAAGTAAGACATTTTTTTTGGGGTCATGCACCAATGAGCTCAGGCCACAGGGATAAACAGGGCGGCCATTTTGGATTCATCTTCCAGGTTTAATTATAGTTCTATGGCTCAGCCTCAGTTTAGGCTTTTTCAATCTTGTATTTGATTTATCTGAACAAAACATCCTCATTTTATCTACTGAAATGAACAAAAGTAAAAAAGAAGTTGAGTAATTGTTGTAATCCGGGCTTTATTTATGATTCGGTGAACCTGCACAGCAAAAATTGTAAATCTAGTCTTGTTTAAAAAGACTTGAATTTATTATTTTGATCTGGATTTGAGTAAAGTAAATGTACTTTCTTATGTGAAGCAGAATATTAAAATTTTTTCAAGGCATTTCTGACTGAATCTGCAACAATTGAGCTTAGAAAAAGAAAAACAATTATGTAAATGAAATTATTTTACCCAATTGGCAGATGATTTGGCTTGAAATAAGAAATGATGCGTTGAAACAAGTCAGAAATGGTTTTTAAACAAGTAAAATAATCTACTTATGTATAAAAAATAGTCTTAACTTATCATTTTTAATTCACAAATCATACTAATAATACCTTTAACTTTATAGGTTTGACAAATGTATGACACTGTAATCATTATTATTCAAGGTAATTCATTGATGTATGAGCCTTTACGCTGAAATTAAACTGCATTTTTAGTGTAAATTTGTCCAAAAAATAAGAATTTGTCCTGTATTTTGACACGTAGAATACAAAAATAATGACATTTTTGCCCGTATTAAGTCAAAACGTCTGAAGTTAAAGTGCCTCTGACAGGTTGAATTACTCATTTAACTAATATCCAGTTAAGATAAATATATTTCAATTTTTACTAAAATCTTTACACATTTTACCGCAGTTTAGCGATTCTTTTAGGTTTTTTGTTTTACTTCCTGGTTGTAAAGTATGACATCACACTAGGAAATTACCATAGCAACCACAATTTCAATTTATTTCAATTTATTTTTATAATGCCCAAAATCACAACAACAGTTGCCTCGATGGGCCACAGGTAAAAGCAGTTCAGATAACTGTCCCAGAATGCCCCTGTCCTTTGACCCTCCTTCGCGGCGAGGAAAAACTACAAAAAACCCCATGGGAAAAAGTAGAAACCTCGGGGAGAACCACAGTGAAGGAGAGATCCTACTCCCACGGACGGACAGGCTGCAGATGAACTAGGACTGACATCCACTTGGACTGTGGAGCCAGAACCACTCAAGAGGGAGTTCATCCAGGCAGACGAGGAGCAGTCCACCCAGTGTAGAGAGATCCTCCAGCAGGAGATGAGGAACAGTTCATCTAAGTAGATGGAGTTCGTCCAGGCAGACGAGGTGTGGCTAATCCAGGGTTGAGGGAGTTCCTCCAGGCGGGTGTACATTGGCCAAAAAACTCATCTAATGTCAGATTTTGTTTATTTAACAAAGAGAAACACATGTGAACACCTTTATTTTGTTGAATCAATGTTTAAATGGTCACAAAAGTAGTTTCTTTTGTGTAAATTATGCATGACCTTTGTCTCCCCAGTGTGATGTCATCAATTTGTTTACTTCCTGTAATTTTCAACTAATTTTTTAACTTTTCTCCACAAACAGCGACTTGATTGGTATAAAACTATAATTTATATTTACAAGAGGTATTAATACACTGAATAAAGTCAAAATTAGAAAATCCTAAAAACCTGTCATACGCACTTTAAGCTCAATATCCTGAACTCAAGCCTTTTTAACTCGTCAAGAACTTAATTTTTTGCAGTTTGCAGCAACTCGATTGATCAAAAACTGAACGAGTTTGTTAACATATTTGAAGCACTTTGTCGCCATCGGCAACACAAAACACAAACTGCTTTTGCATGAGGTCATTTTGTTTGATATCTGTGAATAAATCAACTTTACCATTTGAATAGTAAAGCTAACATTTGCTTCGAATGTTCTCTCTCTCGATTCCAGGTAATAAGAAGGTGTCGGCTCTACCTGGAAAGATCATTTATCCCACAAAGAAAAAAACTAATTATTGTAAATCTTCAGGTTGCTGGTGCGGACGGAGTTTATCGGCATCTTCAGATCCACTTTATTTACACGTTAGCACATTTTATAAACCCAACCGTTTCCAAAGTGCTGCAAAAAACATCAAACAACAAACAAAATATAGAAAAAATATAGAACTTAAAAAGTGGTTGTGGAGGTCAGACTTGTGAGCACTGACAGATATTTGCTTCTCCTCAAATAAGCCCAATGTAGCACTTTCTTGCTTTCTAGTTCAAGACGTAAACTCCACACACAGTGAAGTGTGTATGTGTATAATATGTAAATATATATTTGTATATGTGACTGAGACAAGTGGCTTATGGACTGATTTAATAGTGAAAGGTAATTAGGTAGGTCATGTGTATTCTATAAGACAAATGTTGTAAATACTTTTTTTCTGTTCATGTGTGATGCTGTGAGAGCGCTTGAGTCAGAGTGGAATTTGTGAATTGATCTTACTAATCTTTTGTTGTTTGCACTTGTTCGTTTGTTTGTTTTATTTATTTGAATGGGACAGCATGTATTAATGAACAGCTTACACTGTAAATACACCAGATTTAGCTATACAGTGATCCCTCGTTTATCGCGGGAGTTGCGTTCCAAAAATAACACGCGAAAAGTGAAATCCGTGAAGTAGTCACAGCTTTATTTTTTATTATTTTACAATGCAATACTGAACTATGGAATGAAACCAAAAATCAAAACCTGTTTTAAAGCCCAAAATTAGTTTAAAACAATCATTTTAATATAGTAATACAAGGTTGTAAACATTGTCACTGGTGTATTTCACAGTCTGTGCCTCTTGGTCCTGACTCCGCCCGCTGTAGCCTCTGTTTCTACTGAAGGCGCAGGGGTCTTTCTTTAGTTGTTGGCGCTCTTTCTTTTTCTGAGCAAGAAGATTTTTATAAACGGATATGCCACCTTCGATTATATTTGAGAACTGCAATGAACGACTCATCAAAGGGTCCCGTTCTTGTGCGTGCGCTGAAGTTCAGTGGATGCACTGTAAAAATATCCGCACTGTAAAAAAAAATCTGTGAAGCAGCGAAGCCGTGAAAGATGAAATGCGAAATAGCGAGGGATCACTATAATCTGGTGCGGAACATCTCTGTTTTTTATGAGCTTAATGTCTCTGTACATTGTCCCTTCAAATAAAGACTAAACTAAAAAAAAAAAACTAAAAAATATACAGAAAGTACACAGCAAAAAATTTAAATTTGTAAAGTTTAAAATGGCTTGAATTTATCATTTTTATCTGGATTTGTGAAGTTTTGAGATTTAATCGCTGATGTGATGCAGAATATTTCACTGGTTTCAAAGTATTTCTGACTGATCCTGTGATAATTTTGCTTAAAAATACATTTGTCAGTGGTAAGTAAAATGATCTTAACCCACTGACAGATAATTTGGATTGAAGTAAGAAATAATGTGTTGAAACAAGTCAGAAACAGTTTGAAGCAAGTGAAATAATCTAGTTCCATCAAATAAAAAGTCTTAACTCATTTTAACGAGTCAAAATGTCTGAAATTCAGATTAATATCCTGAAATCAAGACATTTTAACTCATCTAGAACTGTATTTTTTGCAGTGCACAACACCAGAACGGCAACTAATGGAAATCTATCTATCTTAGTCTATTTTATTCTTAATTTTATGCATGCCTCATTTATATATTTTATTATATTTTATTCATTGTTTTATGTTGCACCTCACGCCGAAGCAAGTTCCTATGTTTGTGAATTTTTGATCACTGACAACGGCAATAAACTGTTTCTGATTCTGATTCTGATCTCTTGCCACCGTGTCCAAAATCCAATTTTATGAAAATAACTGTGTTGTACAGAGCTATAGTCTATATTCTACTCTTCTTCTTATTCTCTATTCTTATACTCTAATTGTTTGCTAAAATACTTTTCAAATGTTATCCCAATTAAGCAATTTTTTAGGTTTTTAATTTCACTTCCTGGTTCTGAATGATGACGTCACACTGGGAACAATGAACGTAAATTGAGCAAAAACTCATCTAATGTCACAGATTTTTTAAATTTGACAAATAAAAATACACATGAACTCCTTTATTTTGTTGAATTAATGTTTAAAGGGTCAAAAAAGTAGTCTCTTTTGTGTAAATTAGGCCTTTGTGTCTGTTTACTTCCTGTAGTTTTCGACAGATTTTTCAAATTTTCTCCACAAACGGCGACCTGATTGGTGTAAAACTATAATTTATATTTACAACAGGTACTAATCCACCAAATAAAGTGAAAATTAGAAAATCATAAAAACCTGTCATACGCACTTTAAGTAACAACATTGAGTACTTCTTCCATTACTGTAAAAAAGTAAAACCCGTCAAATCAAATCCAAGCACAATCATAAAACCATAGAATCTTGTTGTTAGTTATTGTTTTATTGTTTTAATCGTGCAAATCAAACCCAGGGCTGTTTCATCTTTGAACTCGTGCCATTCATTTGCAGTGGATGTGTGAAAAAACAGGGCACATGCTAAATTTTTTTGCACTAATTTACACTGAAAATGCTATTTAATTTAAAAGTAAAGGCTTATAAATCAAATCAAATCAAATCAAATCAATTTATTTTTATAATGCCCAAAATCACAACAACAGTTGCCTCGATGGGCCACAGGTAAAAGCAGTTCAGATAACTGTCCCAGAATGCCCCTGTCCTTTGACCCTCCTTCGCGGTGAGGAAAAACTACAAAAAACCCCATGGGAAAAAGTAGAAACCTCAGGGAGAACCACAGTGAAGGAGAGATCCTACTCCCACGGACGGACAGGCTGCAGATGAACTAGGACTGACATCCACTTGGACTGTGGAGCCAGAACCACTCAAGAGGGAGGTGGCTTTAAAGAGTTCCTCCAGGAGGACGAGGAACAGTTATTAGGGCTCGGCAAAATAAGTGTTAAACTTCAGCCTAAACCCTTTTGGTCTGTAAAATGTTTTCTTTTTTTATTCATATGCTCTTTTTGTTTTGTTTTTGTATTTCTATGGACTGAAGAAAAATAAACTAACATCTAACAGTTCACCCAAATCAGTTAATTACAGTGAATGAACAATGACACTGCTGTCGGAGCTTGGCAAGTGCAAAGTTTAAAGTGCGTATGACAGGTTTCTATGATTTTATTATTTTGACTTTATTCAGTGTATTAATATCTGTTGTAAATATAAATTATAGTTTTACACCAATCAGGTCACTGTTTGTGAAGAAAAGTTGAAAAACCTGTTGAAAAATACAGGAAGTAAACAGACTGATGACATCACACTGAGGAGACATAGTTTAAGCATAATTTACACAAAATGAACAACTTTTTTGACCCTTTAAACATTAATTCAACAAAATAAAAGTGTTCACATTTATTTTTATTTATCAAATCAAAATAATGTGACATTAGATGAGTTTTGGGCCAGTTTACAGTGTTGTTGTTATGGTAATTTCCTAGTGTGATGTCATCATTTACAACCAGGAAGTAAAATTAAAAAGCTAAAAATTGCGAAAACTGTAAAATTTGTAAAGAATTTTAGCTAATTTTGAAATATGTTTATCTGAACTACATTTAGGTTAAATGAGTCGTCCAACCTGTCATGGGCCCTTTAAGGTATAATAAATAAAAATATATGGTAAGGTACAGGATTTCTCTTTAAATGTTTAACTCAACACAAGCGCTTGACTTTTTCAGTAGTTCAGAGTAAAGCACCTGGTTAGTTACAAAAAAATGTTATAAATAAACAAAAATAAAGTGAATGAATATCGACTATATGCAGCGTCGAAGCGTTTATCCTGTAAAGCGCAAAGTTTAAGGCACAATTATTACAATCTGTGCTTTAAAAATGGTAAGAAACAGTTTTTTTCTTGAACGTTTGCTGCACAATGTTGAGTGTCCACAGAAGCCGAGAAACACCATTATGAGCCGCTCAGAATCAATATCCGAGTCTTTCAGGTCCATATTGTCAGGTCCATCTTTATGCTTTTTCACAATATTATGGATTTTGTCAAAGAAAATGTAGGAAAAGATGTAATTTATTTGCGTTTGAATGTCAAAACACAGAACAAATACTCCACTTTACAGGTTTTAAAAAAGGTATGATGCTGTAAACATTATTCGTTCAAGGTAATTCATTGACGTATAAGCCTAAATATAAACTGCATTTTTAGAGTAAATTTGTCCAAAAGTGGAGGATTTGTCCTGTGTTTTGACACTTAGACGCTTATAAATGACATTTTGAGTACATTTTCTTTGATAAAATCCATTTATTGAATTAAATATTATAAAAGACAGGATTTTTCTGAAACGAGTGTCACATAGAAGCAGAGAAACGCCATTATGACCGATTTAAATCAATAGTAGAGTCTTTCAGATCCACATTGTCTATCATTATTCTAATTAACAATATTATGGATATTATCAAGAAAATGTAGGCAAAAATGTCATTTACATGCATTGAAACGTCAAAATAAAGGACAAATCCTCAAATTTTGGACAAATTTACACTAAAAATGCAGTTTAATTTCAGAATAAAGGCTTATACGTCAATGAATTACCTTGAATGAATAATGATTTAAGCATCATAAGTTTGTCAAACCTGTAAAACACAAAGTTAAAGGTTTTATTAATATGATTTGTGAATTACAAATGATAAGCAACAGTTTTTGTCTTGAACGTACGTCTTTGAGTGTCCGAACAGAAGCCCAGAGATGCCTTTATGACATATAACATTATAACATTAGAGTCTTTTAGGTCCATATTGTCTATCTTTATGCTTATTCACAATATTATAGATTTTATCAAAGAAAAATGTAGGCAAAGATGTAATTTACATGCATCGAAACGTCAAAATAAAAGACAAATCCTCTATTTTTGGACAAATTTACACTAAAATGCTTTTTAATTTCAGAGTAAAGGCAAATGAATCAATCAATTAATTACCTTGAATGAATAATGATTTAAGTGTCATAAGTTTGTCAAACCTGTAAAACACAAAGTTAAAGGTTTTATTAATATGATTTGTGAATTAAAAGTGATAAGCAACAGTTTTTGTCTTGAACGCACGACTTTGAGTGTCCGAACACAAGCCGAGAGATGCCATTATGAGCCGCTTAGAATCAACATTAGAGTCATATTGTCTGTCTTTATGCTTATTCACAATATTATGGATTTTATCAAAGGAAATGTAGGAAAAGATGTAATTTATATGCATCAAAACATCAAAACACATGACAAATCCTCAATTTTTGGACAAATTTACACTAAAAATGCAGTTTAATCTCAGAGTAAAGGCTTATATGTCAATGAATTACCTTGAATAAATAATGATTTAAGTGTCATAAGTTTGTAAAACACAAAGTTAAAGGTTTTATTAATATGATTTGTGAATTAAAAATGATAAGCAACAGTTTTTGTCTCGAACGCACGACTTTGAGTGTCCGAACAGAAGCCGAGAAACACCATTATGAGCCAGTTAGTCTTTTGGGTCCATATTGTCTATCTTTATGCTTATTCAAATTATTATGGATTTTATCAAAGAAAATGTAGGAAAAGATGTCATTTACATGCATCGAAATGTCAAAATAAAAGACAAATCCTAAATTTTTGGACAAACTTACACTAAAAATGCTGTTTAATTTCAGAATAAAGGCTTATACGTCAATTAATTACCTTGAACGAATAATGTTTACAGCATCATAAGTTTGTAAATCACAAAGTTAAAGGTTTTATTAATATGATTTGTGAATTAAAAATGATAAGCAACAGTTTTTGTCTTGAACGCACGACTTTGAGTGTCCGAACAGAAGCCGAGAGATGCCATTATGAGCCGCTTAGAATCAACATTAGAGTCTTTCGGGTGCATATTGTCTATCTTTATGCTTATTCACAATATTATAGATTTTATCAAAGAAAATGTTGGCAAAAATGTCATTTATATGCATCGAAATGTCAAAATAAAAGACAAATCCTCAATTTTTGGACAAATTTACACTAAAAATGCAGTTTAATTTCAGAATAAAGGCTTATACGTCAATGAATTACCTTGAACAAATAACGTTTACAGCGCCATAAGTTTGTAAAACACAAAGTTAAAGGTTTTATTAATATGATTTAAGAATTACAAATGATAAGAAACAGTTTTTGTCTTGAACGCACGACTTTGAGTGTCCGAACAGAAGCCCAGAGATGCCATTATGAGCCGCTCAGAATCAACATTACAGTCTTTCAGGTCCATATTGTCTATCTTTATGCTTTTTCACAATATTATGGATTTTGTCAAAGAAAATGTAGGAAAAGATGTAATTTATTTGCGTCTAAATGTCAAAACACAGAACAAATCCTAATTTTTTGGACAAATTTACACTAAAAATGCAGTTTAATTTCAGAATCAATCAGTTAATTACCTTGAATAAATAATGATTGGAGCGTCATAAGTTTGTCAGACCTGTAAAACAGAGAGTTTAAGGTATGATTATAACGTTTAGCAAATATTATAAGAAACAGGATTTTTCTTAAACGAGTGTGACACAGAAGCAGAGAAACGCCATTATGAGCCGCTTAGAATCAATATTAGAGTCATATTGTCTATCATAACGCTTATTCACAATATTATAGATTTTATCAAAGAAAATGTAGGCAAAAATGTCATTTATATGCGTCGAAATGTCAAAATAAAAGACAAATCCTCAATTTCTGGACAAATTTACACTAAAAATGTAGTTTAATTTCAGAGTTAAGGCTTGTACATCAATGAATTACCTTTAATAAATAATGATTTAAGTGTCATAAGTTTGTCAAACCTGTAAAGTGGAAAGTTTAAGGTATAATTATAACGTTTATTGTATTAAATATTATAAGAAACAGGATTTTTCTGAAACGAGTGTGACATAGAAGCAGAGAAACGCCATTATGAGCCGATTGAAATCACTATTAGAGTCTTTCTGTTACGATTCGATAATAAAAGAATCCAATTGCAGATTTTAAAGTCCAAACAAAAAGGTATTTAATTTAACAAAAAATCACTGGAGACAAACAAAAATGGTTTTCACAAAATAAACTCGCTCCAGGACTCTGCTTTAGGGAAACTCCACCTGAGGAAAAAAGATACTTTGATCAAAAACAAAGTCTAGGAAGATGTCCAGAATAGTACGAGAAGAGTTTAGCTACCACTGGCGTAAACGGACAAACTGGCGCTGGTGTAGAGGAGAGCCGGGGTTTAAATCCCCCACTGATGAGGGACAGGTGGGCACCAGCAACCCGGCACACCTGCAACTAAGCACAAAAACCAAGAGGGGAGGGGAAAAGGAAAACAAGTGGAAGAAGGAGGGAGCAGATCCCGGCTGCTCATGACAGTACCCCCCCTCCAACGGGAGCCCCCGGGCGACCGCCGGGCTGGACAGGACGGCGACGGTGGAAGGCCCGAACCAACTCAGGATCCAGGATGGCCGAACGAGACACCCAGGACCGCTCCTCGGGACCGTAACCCTCCCAGTCCACCAGATATTGCAACCCCCTCCCACGGCGACGAACATCGATGAGTCGGCGGACCGTGTAAGCAGGAGCATCACCAACAATACGGGGGGGCGGAGGGGGCTCGGCCGGAGGGTTCAGTGGACTAACAGCAACTGGTTTAAGCTGGGAGACATGAAAGACTGGGTGAACCTTCATAGAGGAAGGCAGAGTCAAGCGAACAGCGAAGGGTTAATTATTTTGTCCACAGGAAAAGGGCCAATGTACCGAGGAGACAATTTACGGGATTCAGTTCTCAGAGGAATATTCCTGGATGATAACCAGACCAACTGACCTGGCTGATAGTCCGGAGCAGGTGATCGATGGCGGTCAGCTAACCTACGGTTGCGTTCAGTAGTTCTCAAAAGTGCAGCTTTCGTGTCCCTCCACAACTTGCGGCAACGTCGTAGATGGTGCTGGACAGAGGGTACTGCCAACTCATGCTCCTGGTCAGGAAAGAGTGGGGTTGATAGCCCAGGTGGCCTCAAAAGGAGTAAGGCCAGTCGCAGAACTTAGCTGTGAATTATGAGCATACTCAATCCAGGACAGGTGGCTGCTCCATTGGGTTGGATTGCTGGCTGCAACACACCTCAGCGCTGCCTCCAGCTCTTGATTTAGCCGCTCTGTCTGGCCATTGGATTGGGGGTGAAAACCTGAGGACAGACTGACAGTAGCTCCCATGCATTTACAGAACTGGCGCCATACCTGAGAAGTGAATTGTGGTCCTCGGTCCGATACTATGTCGGCTGGTAATCCATGGAGGCGGAACACATGGTCAACTAGTATGTTAGCAGTCTCAAGGGCCGTGGGGAGTTTAGGCAGAGCTATGAAGTGGCCAGCCTTTGAAAAGCGGTCAATGATAGTAAGGATTACTGAATTACCTTGAGACAGAGGTAGACCAGTGACAAAGTCCAAAGAAATGTGGGACCAAGGACGGGCAGGGAGAGGAAGTGGATGAAGAAGTCCAGCTGCAGGGCGGTGTGATGCTTTACCCCGGGCACAGACAGAGCAGGCAAGAACAAACTCCCGGGTGTCAGCATCCATTGATGGCCACCAGAACCGACGCTTGAGCAGGTTGAGTGTGCGGGCCACTCCAGGGTGGCAGGAAAAACGAGCTGTGTGGACCCATTCCAACACCTGAGAGCGAACAGCACTGGGAACAAACAAACAGTTAGTGGGTCCATTACCTGGGTCTGGTTCGGTGGCCTGGGCCTCCTTGACCTTGGCTTCGATCTCCCAGGTAACAGTGGCGACTATTGAGACGAGGGGAGGATGTTTTCTGGATGTGGAGGAGAGTCAGAGCTGCAGAACTGGCGAGAGAGGGCGTCTGGTTTGACATTTCTGGACCCTGGGCGGTAAGTCAGAGTGAAGTTAAATCGGCTAAAAAATAAAGCCCATCGGGCCTGACGAGAATTCAGTCTTTTTGCCGTTTGGATGTAAGAAAGGTTCTTATGATCTGTCCAGACAATAAACTGGTGTTCCGCTCCCTCAAGCCAGTGCCTCCATTCTTCTAGAGCTAATTTAATAGCCAGAAGCTCCCGATTTCCTTCGTCGTAGTTCTTTTCTGCGGGAGACAGACGCCGGGAATAGAAAGCACAAGGATGCAGTTTCTGATCTAGGTTGGAACGTTGAGACAACACTGCGCCTACTCCGGAGTCGGATGCATCTACCTCCACAATGAATTGACGAGTAGGATCTGGTTGCACCAAAACTGGGGCAGTTGTGAACAATTCCTTTAGTTTTTTGAACGCCGCCTCAGCCTCTTCAGTCCAAGAGAATGAGACAGAGGAGGAGGTGAGTTTGGAAAGGGGCTGGGCGATGGAGCTAAAGTTGCGTATGAAGCGCCTATAGAAATTAGCAAAGCCCAGGAACTGCTGCAGCTTCCGACGACTTGTAGGCTGTGGCCACTCTAAGACTGCCTTGACCTTGTCGGGATCAGGTCTCACTTGTCCAGCTTCAATGATAAACCCCAAAAACGACACAGAGTTACAATGGAAATCACACTTCTCAGCTTTGACATACAACTTATTCTCCAAGAGTCTCTGTAGCACCTGACGAACATGTTTGACGTGTTCTGCAGGGGAATGGGAAAAAATTAAAATATCATCTAAATAAACAAAAACGAAGCGGTTCAAAAAATCTCGAAGAACATCATTAACTAGGGCCTGAAAGACAGCAGGGGCATTTGTGAGGCCGAAGGGCATCACCAAATATTCAAAATGTCCCATTGGTGTGTTAAAGGCCGTCTTCCATTCATCACCGTCCCGAATGCGAACAAGGTGATAAGCGTTACGCAGGTCTAACTTGGAAAAAATGACAGAACCTTGTAACGAATCAAACGCCGATGAGAGCAGAGGTAAGGGGTATTTGTTTTTGACTGTGATGTTGTTCAACCCGCGAAAGTCTATGCAAGGACGTAAAGTTTTATCTTTCTTGTCCACGAAAAAAAACCCAGCACCGACTGGAGACGAAGATGGCCGAATAATGCCTGCCGCTAAAGAATCAGTTATATATTTTTCCATAGCCTCCCTCTCTGGACGCGATAAGTTGTACAGTCTACTAGATGGCAGTGTTGCACCAGGGAGGAGCTCAATGGCGCAATCATATGGGCGGTGAGGTGGTAAGGATAGAGCCTTGTCTTTGCTAAAGACTTCAGCCAGATCATGATAGCATGTAGGGACATTGGACAGGTCTGGAAGCTCGAGTGGCTCAGGGAGACAAGCAGGAACTGGTGCAGTGGCTGAGCGGAGACAGTTAGAATGACAATGCGCGCTCCAACCCCTAATTCCACCCCTAGACCAATCAATCACAGGGTTGTGGGCCTGCAACCATGGGTGCCCTAGGACTAGTGGTGTGTGGGGAGAGGAAATTATCTTAAACTGTATCTCTTCACAGTGATTTCCGGAGAGGCATAGAGTTACAGGTAAGGTACACTGAGTAATATGGGCTAAGAGTTGTCCATCTAAAGAATTAGCTCGAATGGGAGTGTTAAGCGGTTGTACAGGTATCTTAGATTGTCTAGCCAACTCAACATCTAAAAAGTTATCCTCTGCTCCAGAATCAATTAACGCAGAAATGGGTAGGGAGAGATGCCCGGAACTCAGAGTAGCTGGTAATAACAATCTGGGACTAGCCTCAATTTATGACCTACTCACCAATATTCCCAGAACTATTGGTGAGTCCTGTCTTTTGGCCTAGTTGGACAAGTAGCGATTAGGTGACCTGATCCCCCACAGTACAAGCACTGACCTAACCTTAGGCGTTGCTGCCTCTCTTCAGGTGATAAACGTGCTCTACCCAGCTGCATAGGTTCCTCAGAGTCAGCTGGTGGAGAGGTGGGGGAAAGCTCCGCAGGAATCAAAGCAGGTCGGTGTACAGAAGGAGGGGGCTTGGAGCGGCCAGCTTTCTCCCGGCGGCGCTCTCGCAAGCGATTGTCTAAACGGATCACCAAGGAAATAAGAGAGTTCAAATCAGTCTCTTCATCTCTGCAGGCCAATTCATCCTTCAACTGTTCATTAAGTCCTTTCAGGAAGATCTCTCTCAGTGCTTTGTCATTCCATCCTGAATCTGCTGCTATGGTCTGAAACTCCACAGAATAATCTGCTGCATAGCGGCTCCCCTGCTGGAGGACGAGGAGACGCTTAGCAGCACTGCCTGCATAGTCTGGGTGATCAAAAACTTGCTTAAAACGTTCAATAAATGCATAATATCTCATGTGAGCCAGTGGAGTCTCTGAATCTTCTGCCTCTGCCCATGTTAAGGCCCTACCACGAAATAATCCAACCATAAATAGAATCTTGGACTTATCTGTGGAGAAGGTTGCTGGTCGGAGTTCAAAGACATTTGAACACTGCAGTAGGAATCCTCTACAACTCCCCAGGTCCCGTTGAAAGGCTCAGGATTTGGTACCGGAACTTCACGAATTTCTTGAATTGAAGTCGTGGCCGTAGTCTGTGGAGGGACAGGTAGCAAGGGCGGCGTTTGGGCAGAGGCTGTGGACGATAACTGGTGTGTTAGAACAGACATTTGATGCATTAATTGAGTCATATGTGCTACCAGCTCTTGATTTCCCTGCACCAGGTGTCGAAGGGTTTGATCATGCTCGCCGAGCAGGACGCCTTGGTGGGAAAGCGCTTCTCTCAGTGATTCAGGCGAGTCCTCGTCAGGTAAATCTGCTGGATTCATAATTTGGCCAGTTTGTTCTGTTACGATTCGATAATAAAAGAATCCAATTGCAGATTTTAAAGTCCAAACAAAAAGGTATTTAATTTAACAAAAAATCACTGGAGACAAACAAAAATGGTTTTCACAAAATAAACTCGCTCCAGGACTCTGCTTTAGGGAAACTCCACCTGAGGAAAAAAGATACTTTGATCAAAAACAAAGTCTAGGAAGATGTCCAGAATAGTACGAGAAGAGTTTAGCTACCACTGGCGTAAACGGACAAACTGGCGCTGGTGTAGAGGAGAGCCGGGGTTTAAATCCCCCACTGATGAGGGACAGGTGGGCACCAGCAACCCGGCACACCTGCAACTAAGCACAAAAACCAAGAGGGGAGGGGAAAAGGAAAACAAGTGGAAGAAGGAGGGAGCAGATCCCGGCTGCTCATGACACTTTCAGGTCCACATTGTCTATCATTATTCTAATTCACAATATTATGGATTTTATCAAAGAAAATGTACGCAAAATGTCATTTATAAGTGTCTAAGTGTCAAAACACAGGACAAATCCTCAATTTTTGGACAAATTTACACTAAAAATGCTGTTTAATTTAGGAATAAAGGCTTATACGTCAATGAATTACCTTGAACAAATAATGTTTACAGCGTCATAAGTTTGTAAAACACAAAGTTAAAGGTTTTATTAATATGATTTGTGAATTAAAAGTGATAAGCAACAGTTTTTGTCTCGAACGCACGACTTTGAGTGTCCGAACAGAAGCCGAGAGATGCCATTATGAGCCGCTTAGAATCAACATTCGAGTCATATTGTCTATCATAACGCTTATTCACAATATTATGGATTTTATCAACGAAAATGTGGGCAAAAATGTCATTTACATGCATCGAAATGTCAAAATAAAAGACAAATCCTCAATTTTTGGACAATCCATCCATCCATCCATCTTCTTCCGCTTATCCGGGGCCGGGTCGCGGGGGCAGCAGTCTAAGCAGGGACTCCCAGACTTCCTTCACCCCAGACACTTCCTCCAGCTCCTCCGGAGATCGAGGTGTTCCCAGGCCAGCCGAGAGACATAGTCCCTCCAGCGTGTCCTGGGTCTACCCGGGCCGCCTCCGGTGGGACATGCCCAGAACACCTCCCGAGGGAGGCGTCCAGGAGGCATCCGGAACAGATGCCCGAGCCACCTCAGCTGGCTCCTCTCGACGTGGAGGAGCAGCGGCTCTACTCCGAGCTCCCCCCGTGTGACCGAGCTCCTCACCCTATCTCTAAGGGAGCGCCCAGCCACCCGACGGAGGAAGCTCATTTCGACCGCTTGTATCCGCGATCTTGTCCTTTCGGTCATTACCCAGAGCTCATGACCATAGGTGAGGTAAGAGCGTAGATTGACGGTAAATCGAGAGCTTCGTCTTTCGATTCAGCTCTCTCTTCACCACAACGGTCCCATACAGCGCCCGCATCACTGCAGACGCTGCACCGATCCGCCTGTCAATCTCACGCTCCATCCTTCCCTCACTCGTGAACAAGACCCCGAGATACTTGAACTCCTCCACTTGAGGCAAGGACTCTCCACCCACCCGGAGAGGGCAAGCCACCTTTTTCCGGTCGAGAACCATGGCCTCGGATTTGGAGGTGCTGATCCTCATCCCAGCCGCTTCACACTCGGCTGCAAACCGTCCCAGTGCATGTTGCAGGTCCTGATTTGAGGAAGCCATCAGGACGACATCATCTGCAAACAGCAGAGATGAGATCCTGTGGTTCCCAAACCGGACACCCTCCACGCCCTGACTGCGCCTAGAAATTCTGTCCATAAAAATGATGAACAGAACCGGTGATAAAGGGCAGCCCTGGCGGAGTCCAACATGCACTGGGAACAGGTCTGACTTACTGCCGGCAATGCGAACACAGCTCCTGCTCCGGTCATACAGGGACCGGACAGCCCTTAACAAAGGGCCCCGGACCCCATACTCCCGGAGCACTCCCCACAAGGCGCCCCGGGGCACACGGTCGAATGCCTTCTCCAGGTCCACAAAGCACATGTGGACTGGTTGGGCAAACTCCCATGAACCCTCGAGCACCCGATGGAGAGTATAGAGCTGGTCCAGTGTTCCACGACCAGGACGAAAACCACACTGCTCCTCCTGAATCCGAGGTTCGACTATCGGTCGGATTCTCCTCTCCAGTACCCTGGAATAGACCTTACCGGGGAGGCTGAGGAGTGTGATCCCCCTATGGTTGGAACACACCCTCCGGTCCCCCTTCTTATACAGAGGGATCACCACCCCGGTCTGCCAGTCCAGAGGTACCGTCCCCGACCGCCACGCGATGTTGCAGAGACGTGTCAGCCAAGACAGTCCCACAACATCCAGAGACTTAAGATACTCAGGGCGGATCTCATCCACCCCCGGAGCCTTGCCACCAAGGAGCTTGCCAACCACCTCAGTGACTTCAGCCAGGGTGATGGGCGAGTCCGCCTCCAAGATCTCAGCCTCTGCTTCCTCCTCGGAGAAGGCGTGACAGTGGGATTGAGGAGATCCTCAAAGTATTCCTTCCACCTTCCGACAACATCCCCAGTCGAGGTCAACAGCTCTCCACCCGCACCGTAGCGGTGTTGGTAAAGCACTGCTTCCCCACTCCTGAGCGTCGGACGGTTTGCCAGAATTTCTTTTAGGCCGACCGATAGTCCTCCTCCATGGCCTCCCCGAACTCCTCCCAATCCCGAGTTTTTGCCTCTGCGACAGTCCGGGCTGTAGTGCGCTTGGCCTGCTGGTACCTGTCAGCTGCTTCAGGAGTCCCACGAGCCAGCAAGGCCCGATAGGACTCCTTCTTCAGCCTGACGGCATCCCTTACTTCCGGTGTCCACCACCGGGTTCGGGGATTGCCGCCGCGACAGGCACCAGAGACCTTGCGACCACAGCTACGAGCCGCCGCATCGACAATGGAGGTGGAGAACATGGTCCACTCGGACTCAATGTCTCCAACCTCCCCCGGGATCTGGGAGAAGTTCTCCCGGAGGTGTGAGTTAAAGACCCTGCCGACAGAGGGCTCTGCCAGCCGTTCCCAGCAGACCCTCACGATAAATTTTTGGACAAATTTACACTAAAATGCAGTTTAATTTCAGAATAAAGGCTTATACGTCAATGAATTACCTTGAACGAATAATGATTTAAGTGTCATAAGTTTGTAAAACCTGTAAAACACAATGTTAAAGGTTTTATTAATATGATTTGTGAATTAAAAATGATAAGCAACAGTTTTTGTCTTGAACGTACGTCTTTGAGTGTCCGAACAGAAGCCGAGAGATGCCTTTATGACATATAACATTATATAACATTATAACATTAGAGTCTTTTAGGTCCATATTGTCTATCTTTATGCTTATTCACAATATTATGGATTTTATCAAAGAAAATGTAGGAAAAGATGTAATTTACATGCATCGAAACGTCAAAATAAAAGACAAATCCTCAATTTTTGGACAAATTTACACTAAAATGCTTTTTAATTTCAGAGTAAAGGCAAATGAATCAATCAATTAATTACCTTGAATAAATAATGATTTAAGTGTCATAAGTTTGTCAAACCTGTAAAAGACAAAGTTAAAGGGTTTATTAATATGATTTGTGAATTAAAAATGATAAGCAACAGTTTTTGTCTTGAACGCACTTCGTCTTGAATCGACTTTTAGTATCCGAACAGAAGCCGAGAAACACCATTATGAGCCAGTTAGTCTTTTGGGTCCATATTGTATATCTTTATGCTTATTCAAATTATTATGGATTTTATCAAAGAAAGTGTAGGCAAAAATGTAATTTATATGCATCGAAATGTCAAAATAAAAGACAAATCCTCAATTTTTGGACAAACTTACACTAAAAATGCTGTTTTATTCCAGAATAAAGGCTTATACGTCAATGAATTACCTTGAACGAATAATGTTTACAGTGCCATAAGTTTGTAAATCACAAAGTTAAAGGTTTTATTAATATGATTTGTGAATTAAAAATGATAAGCAACAGTTTTTGTCTTGAACGCACGACTTTGAGTGTCCGAACAGAAGCAGAGAGATGCCATTATGAGCCGAGGGACAGGGACAGATCAATAGCGGAGTCTTCCCTTTCAGGTGCAGCTTTGACTGGAGCTAATGCTAAGTGCTGCATGTAAAAAGTGGCTGTAGTTTCGCTCTTATAGAAACATACAGCTAAAAGCACTTTATTGGAAAATCTATACACACCAAACCAAACAGGCTTTTAAAACGCTGGACCTTGATGTTCTTGTATGGAGTTATTGACTTCAAACTAAAAATTACAATCTATTTGAGTTAAAGGTTGGATGTATTTGGTCTTCCATCGGTTTCTGAATATTGAGTATATTGTTTATAGAAAAAAAGGGAAGGGAATATAGTACTTTGCATTCACATTTGTCTGATAATTAAACCTAAAGTAATACATTTAACGACATGTTTCAAAACACATTTCTGTTGGATGATCAAGACTAAAAGAGGACTGAAACAGGACTAAAAGAGGACTGAAACAGGACTAAAAGAGGACTGAAACAGGACTAAAACAGGACTAAAACAAGACTGAAACAGGACTAAAAGAGGACTGAAACAGGACTAAAAGAGGACTGAAACAGGGCTAAAACAAGACTGAAACAGGACTAAAACAAGACTCAAACAGGACTAAAAGAGGACTGAAACAGGACTAAAGGAGGACTGAAACAGGACTAAAAGAGGACTGAAACAGGACTAAAACAAGACTGAAACAGGACTGAAACAAGACTAAAACAGGAGTGAAACAGGACTAAAACAGGAGTGAAACAGGACTAAAACAGGACTGAAACAGGACTAAAACAGGACTGAAACAGGACTGAAACAGGACTGAAACAGGACTAAAACAGGACTAAAACAGGACTGAAACAGGACTAAAACAGGACTAAAACAGGACTGAAACAGGACTAAAACAGGAGTGAAACAGGACTAAAACAGGAGTGAAACAGGACTGAAACAGGACTAAAACAGGACTAAAACAGGACTAAAACAGGACTAAAACAGGAGTGAAACAGGACTAAAACAGGACTAAAACAGGAGTGAAACAGGACTAAAACAGGACTAAAACAGGACTGAAACAGGACTAAAACAGGAGTGAAACAGGACTAAAACAGGACTAAAACAGGACTGAAACAGGACTAAAACAGGAGTGAAACAGGACTAAAACAGGACTGAAACAGGACTAAAACAGGACTGAAACAGGACTAAAACAAGACTGAAACAGGACGGACTGAAACAGGACTAAAACAGGACTAAAACAGGACTAAAACAGGACTAAAACAGGACTAAAACAGGACTGAAACAGGACTAAAACAGGACTAGAACAGGAGTGAAACAGGACTAAAACAAGACTGAAACAGAACTAAAACAAGACTGAAACAGGACTAAAACAAGACTGAAACAGGACTAAAACAAGACTGAAACAGGACTAAAACAAGACTGAAACAGGACTAAAACAAGACTGAAACAGGACTAAAACAGGATTACACAAGAGACTAAAACAAGACTAAACCTGGCCGAAGCAGGACTAAAACAAAAGACAGACTAAAACATGACTAAAGAAAGATTAAAGGACTAAACCGGGACTAAAGACAGACTAAAACATGACTAAAGACAGATTAAAGGACTAAACCAGGACTAAAGACAGACTAAAACATGACTAAAGAAAGATTAAAGGACTAAACCAGGACTAAAGACAGACTAAAACATGACTAAAGAAAGATTAAAGGACTAAACCAGGGCTAAAGACAGACTAAAACATGACTAAACCTGGGACTAAACCAGGACTAAAGTAAAACTAAAATAGGATTTAAACAGGGATTAAAACGGGACTAATCCAGGGACCAAAACAGGTCTGAAGCAAGACCAGGGACTAAAAAAGAAAGACTAAAGGACTAAACCAGGACAAAACCAGGGACTAAACCAGGACTAAAGAAAGACTAAAACATGACTAAAACAGGGACTAAACCAAGACTAAAGTAAAACTAAAATAGGACTTAAATAGGGATTAAAACGGGACTAATCCAGGGACCAAAACACGAATAAAACAGGCCTGAAACAGGATTGAAACAGGACTAAAACAGGACTACACGAGAGACTAAAACAAGATTAAACCTGGTCTTCAGGACGAAAACAGGGCCGAGGCAAGACCAGGACTAAACCAGGGACTAAAAAGAAAGACTAAAGGACTAAACCAGGACTAAAGAGAGACTAAAACATGACTAAAACAGGGACTAAACCAGGATTAAAGTAAGATTAAAATAGGATTTAAACAGGGATTAAAATTGAACAATCCACCAAGGATGAAAACAGGGTTGTAGTAAGACTAGAACAGGACTAGAACAGGACTAGAAGAGGACTAGAACAGGACTAAACCAGGACTAAACCAGGACCAGAACAAGACTAGAACAGGACTAGAACAGGATTAAACCAGGACTAGAATGGGACTAGAAAAGGACTAGAACAGGACTAGAACAGGACTAAAACAGGACTAAACCAGGACTAAACCAGGACCAGAACAAGACTAGAACAGGACTAGAACAGGATTAAACCAGGACTAGAATGGGACTAGAAAAGGACTAGAACAGGACTAAAACAGGACTAGAACAGGACTAAACCAGGACTAGAACAGGACTAGAACAGGACTAGAACAGGACTAGAACAGGACAAAAGCAAGACTGAAACAGGACTAGAACAGGACTAGAACAGGACTGAAACAGGACTAGAACAGGACTAGAACAGGACAAAAGCAAGACTGAAACAGGACTAGAACAGGACTAGAACAGGACAAAAGCAAGACTGAAACAGGACTAGAACAGGACTAGAACAGGACTAGAACAGGACTAGAACAGGACTAGAACAGGACTAAACCAGGACTAAACCAGGACAAGAACAAGACTAGAACACGACTAGAACAGGACTAGAACAGGACTAGAACAGGACTAAACCAGGACTAGAACAAGACTAGAACAGGACTAGAACAGGACTAGAACAGGACTAGAACAGGACTAGAACAAGACTAGAACAGGACTAGAACAGGACTAGAACAGGACTAGAACAAGACTAGAACAGGACTAAACCAGGACTAGAACAGGACTAGAACAGGACTAGAACAAGACTAGAACAGGACTAAACCAGGACTAGAACAAGACTAGAACAGGACTAGAACAAGACTAGAACAGGACTAAACCAGGACTAGAACAGGACTAGAACAGGACTAAACCAGGACTAGAACAGGACTAGAACAGGACTAAACCAGGACTAGAACAAGACTAGAACAGGACTAGAACAGGACTAAACCAGGACTAGAACAAGACTAGAACAGGACTAGAACAGGACTAGAACAGGACTAGAACAGGACTAAACCAGGACTAGAACAAGACTAGAACAGGACTAGAACAGGACTAAACCAGGACTAGAACAGGACTAGAACAGGACTAGAACAAGACTAGAACAGGACTAAACCAGGACTAGAACAAGACTAGAACAAGACTAGAACAAGATTAGAACAAGACTAAACCAGGACTAAACCAGGACTAAACCAGGGACTGATGAAAGACTAAAACAGGATTAATCCAACTGTTGATTTTGGGTTTTACAAAAATGAACTGAATTTTAACAACGCATCAGAAAAGTGCTAAAACGTGTCTGTAAATGTCTTGGTTGAGCTAAAATATTGCAAAAAAAAAAGTTTACAGACCAAAAAACTGACCACAAAAGTCACTTTATACTATTGTTTGGAAGACGTTTCTATCTCTTTTTGAGACCAGCACTTTCCTTTCCTGATGTCAAAATACCACACTATTACCCGACTAGAATATTTACATTTAAAGTAAAGATAAATATTCTTAATTCCAACTGACTGTAACCCAAGGAGCTTCATTATCTGCAGTGTATATTTAGAATGAATGAAGTACAGACAGAACAAGCTTTACATTGCATCGCTTTGCTGCCATCTTTTGGTCAAAACAGGGAACTGCGACACTTCAGTGAGAACAACATTTATTTTTTCAAGTGACGTCCAGTATCAAGATGTTTCCAATCTAAGCTCTTCGTTATTCGCAAAAAAGAAACACGATTTTTACACAAACATTTTACACAAACCTGTTAATCAATAATACATAGGTTAAACTTAAAGAAATAATGTGCAACTTTCATTAGCGTGTGCGTTCACAGAAGTCGTCCAAAGGTTGTCGCAAATAATGGAGCGAAGACAAATAAAATGCAACTAAGCAAGAACAGACTTTATAAAGGTAAAAGTACAAAAATACTGCCTTTGTCATATTGCAGTTGTCGCAGTTCTTCAAGTGATCGCCATGGCAACATTCAACTTCAACAAATGTCAGTTTAAAAGCGCAATGTTTGGACAATGATCATTTTGGTCAAAGAATGCTTAAAGATGCACTATGTAACTTGTACTGGCGGAGGGTTCGGCACCTGCTTGTCTCCAGAAATGTTTTCACTTCGCTTGAAATGTTCCAGAATATGACATTAAAGTTATTTATTTAGACCCTTTAAAATGTGATGTCATAAAAGTTCAGAAATGGAGGCGACTGGAGGCAAAATGAAGTAAATTTTTCACTGATTCTCTCAGATTAGATCTAAATTCTATGGTTTTAAGTGTTTGTGTTGGAAAAAAGCAAAACATTTGAATTTCCAGAGCAGAAAGGTCAGTTAATTTGGTTTTCTATAACAAACAATGGACAAAATATACATTTCTAGCCTTAAAATTGTTAGTTTTAGTTTCAAAATAATCAAATTTATGGAATAGTATCTAACATATCATCAATATGTTTATCATAAAATTGATATAATTATATAATTTATCATAAAATGAAAAATTACTGTGGGCTTAGTATTGTAAAGTCATTTATCTACACTACTGTTGGGAAGTAACTAAACACTTACACAAACATACATATTCTGAATACTAATACTAATTTAAAGTAATTCTTACTTTCTTTCTTTCTTCTTCAGTTGCTCATTCTTTTAGTGTTCAGAAAACTTTGGAATACGTCATGCAATTATCAATATAATTTGAGCTGCATTGAATTAGAGATAAAAATTGAAAACACAAAACACATGTAGATGAAATGCAGAGATTTGTTTTTGTTGGCCGACCAAAAGTGCTTTATCTAGATCTATATCCTCAAAATAAAACCAAATATTAGACACAAGGCTACTCACTTTGCTCACTTTGGGTGTAGCCTACTTTTTATGTTTGGATGAGAATCACTGGTTTAGTTGATAAAACTTTTACAGTATTATATAGTATTTATTCTCACTGTGAAACTAATATTTAACTTCAGTTTTTTAATTTTAGAGAGCTCTGTTTCTTCTGCTGGTCGGTTTCTTCTGCTGCAACAAAAATAATTTCCCGTTGGAGATAAAAAGAAGTCATTCTGATTCTTCCTCTCCACAGATCTGACCTGTCACTTGCCTGTTTGTCTCCAAAGAGTTTTTAATTCATCCATTCACTCTCACGTTCATTCTCTACGGGCAATTAAAGTGAGACGCTGCAGGTGAATAGGAAAAAATCTTAAATGTAAAGAAATCAATTTGAAACTTCCCCTGTATTTTGCTCACACAAATGTAACAAAAAAATATATTACACGTTTTTGTCATTTAATGTTTTCATGTAGAAATAAGGCATTTTATGTGTAGAAACTACCAATTTGGGACGTTTAACCGTGAAAAATGGACACAACCATGTTTCAATTTTTTGTTTCATTTTGTACACATATTAGTCACAAAAAACTTTAAAGAGGGGATTTTGGATTTATTTTTTAGTTTTTGAGAAAACTAGATCTGACTGAAAACTGTCCTAAAATTTCGAATTTCATCTCATTTTTTAAACTTAAAACTTCAATAAATCCGTTTTTAGAATTAGATATCAAAATGTCCTTCTGTACGTTTCGTCAGAATCTTGTTGAGTCCAGATTGTACAGTTTGGTGTAGGATCTACTTTAAGTCTGATCTTTATGTCTCGAGGGAGAAAAATGCATTTTAAGAAAACGTCCTTTGAAGTTACAACGTCCCAGAGAAATCTATGGATTAAGTGGATTCAATGGAAGAATAAAACATGTTTAGGAGCAGATTGGACAAACTTTACACATGAAAGCCGATGTGTTGAGAGAGCAAACTGACCAAAAAACTGAAAAAAAAAAAGAAGTTTTGCCTGTAGTGTCTTGCCTTAACTTGAGAGAAAGCTGGAGAACCCGGAGAGAACCCACGGTAACACGGGGAGAACATGCAAACTCCACCCAGAGAGATCGAGTGATGTTGGTCTGCTCCGATAGTCGAACCCACAATCTCCTTATCGGGAGGCAAGAGCTCTAACTGCTCTGCCACCGTGTATTTAACGCCAAAAACCGTCCATGCAGAGCAATAAACATCAATGGAGAGAAGCTGGAGACGGACCATTCACCAGAAAAGTTCCACAGCGAACCTTTAATGGACGTTTTAAAGGGGCACTGTGTAGTTTCCTGGTGGAGGGTTTTTAAACGTTCTGTTCTGGTGGAGACAAGCGGCAAACCAAGCACTTTTTGGACAAGAACAACTTCTTTCTGCTTGAGTTTATGTCACACTGTGGAACTTTCTAGACAAAGCGAACACAATTTTATGCGTAAATCAGTTGAAACCCAACATAGTGCACCTTTAGCGAACATTTAGTTTTGGGAGATTTCACTAGAGATGCACCGATTCGGCTTTTACAGATCCGATAACGACTGTGCTGCCTGGGCTTTAAAGTCTAAATGACAGGTTTTTGTGTTTGTCTAATTATGACTTAGTTTGGCGGGAGGGCACCTGTGGAAAACATTTATCACAATTATGTCAGTCAAGGTGCAGTTTGTGAGGGAATTTTGAAGCATAAAGGTTTAAAATTACAGGAAGTAGAGTGGAGTTCTGAAATGGAATCCCTCTGTGACGTGATCAAAAAGCGACGTTGAAAATACAAGAACAATTTCAACACAACTGGCACATTTTTCGGACAGTTTCAACCATCATTCATCAAAATAAAGGTCTTATCGAGTATTATTTATTGTAAGTTCCTAACTATTGTGCAACATATATCGATTTCGACCCTTGTTTACTGCATGGTTGCTAGGTAACAGTTGTAGAATTACCTCTATCTATGTCATATTTGTTGGCCATGTCCAACCAGGAAGTGACGTCATAAACTTCACAAACGCTGTCAAACTGAGGACAAAACTGAAGGCAAAATGTGCCGTAAAATCTTAAATATAATCACGTTTTAACAAAATATGTAGTCTAACCTGTCATATAGACTTTAAAATAGGATTTATTTTCTCAAAACAAAAATAACTTATGACAAAACTGATTCAAACGTGTCATGCAATTTATCCTTCGACTAACTACAGAACAGCTCTGTATTAACAAGTTCAAAAGTGATGAAAATCTTGCACCGTTGTCATAGCAATTCAAAACAAAATATTATTATATGTTTTGAATGGGCAAAACTTCTGAAAAGATCACCAATAAACAAGAAGCAGAAACCTCAAACTGAATAAATAAAATGGCAAAAGCTGAGATGTTTTGTTGCATCAATTACTTTGCCCAACCCCGATACTTCGAACCAATATTTTGTCGCAGATACTACGTTTTTTCTTCGATAATCAATACCAATAATATAAATATCAGTGCATCCCTAGATTTTACTTGGCAAAATAGCTTAGAATAGCCGAAAGATTTGAACGAAACGTGTGAGATTCAGTTCATATTCCAGTGTTTTCTCAAATTTAAATGCCCCTAGATGCATTACTGCGAACTGAATCTTAACTTTAGAAGAACATTTGTCGGAAAAACTGCGAGCAGACACGTCCATCGTCCTTCAACATTCAAAACGTAACATTTCCGCACTCGTCGCTCACTGCGTTATGCCGTCCAGCGCGTCCGAGTTGCAGTAAATAGTCTGTTGCAGCTGGTGTATGGCGTTCTGTTCCGCCGGCGTCGACATGATCAGCGGCACACTGTGGATCACCACGTTTTGGCTCCCCAGGCTTAAATTTGGCATCAGCAACGCGCTCTCCTCGCACGCGGTCAAGGCACTCTGCTCCAAGCTCATCTCCGCCGGCGTCGAGACCTCCAGGCAGTCCAGCGCTCGTCCACACATGGCCTCCGCGCTCGCCGTCGTCGCGGTCAACATGGCGGCTTCGTTGTCCTCCGTCACGACCGTCACCTCCGTCCCTCCCTCCTGAATGAGCGCTTTCAGGCTTTCCAGCTCGGAACAGATGAACGTTTGGTCCTGGGGTCGCTGCAGAAACGCTCGGTGGAGAGAATTCGCCGCTTCGTCGGGGCAAAGCTGCGTCAAAAGCACGGTTTGCGGTTCGAGACTGGCGTCCAGAGAGTTGGACGACGTGGCAGTCGGTTGCAAGTTAACCTGTTGCAGCATCGAGTTCACGACCATGTTTTGGCTTTCTTGGCTTAGTAGAACCATGTTTGCTTTGTTTGCGCTGTCCAAGTTGGGAAATTCTTGAGAAACAATGATTTTAAGCTGCGTGCTGCCAAAAGACGTGTCGATCGTCGCGGGAATATCAAGCTGGTTGCTACACTGCGACGCCGTATCAGGGATCAACGTAACCGTGTTAGATTGCGTCGGCAGCTGCAGTTCCAGCATGTTATTCTGGCTTTCTTTGTGCTGTTTTTTGTGACTCCTGAGCGAATCTTCCCTCACGAAAGACGCGTCGCAAAAATCGCAAGAAAAAGCTTTGGCGGCGTCCAACTTCGCCCGGTACCGAGAGTTAAACGGTTTCGACGACTCGCCGTTTTTACTCCTGCTCGCTTTGCTTTTCGCCACGTCTTCCGCTTTGTCTCCGTGCACTTTCTTTTTGTGGATGACCAGGTTGCTGCGCTGTTTGGACGCGAAGTCGCAGAACTCGCACCTGAACGGCTTCTCGTCGGAGTGGATCCTCTCGTGGACCTTGAGCGCGGCGTTGCTGGAGCAGGAGTAGCTGCACTTGGAGCACTGGACGGCCTGCGTGGGCTGGTGCTCCCGGGCGTGTTGGCGCAGCGCGGTTTTGTTGGTGCACTTGAAGTCGCAGTGCGCGCATTGGAACGCGTTCTCGGTGGCGTGTTTCGTGTAGACGTGGGACTTGAGGTTGCCCTTCATGGCGCAGCGGTATTCACAGAAGTCGCATTTGTAAGGCTTTTCTCCCGAGTGGATCCGGAGGTGGCGCTTCAAGTCGGAGTTGATTTTGAACTTGGCGTCGCACTGCTGGCACTGGAACGGAGCGTCACCTACGACAAAAGAACAGGTTTATATTAGGGCTGCGACGATTGATCGACTTATTGTGACGAGCAGTGTGTTAAAAATAATCGTAGATGTATTTTGATCACTGCAGCGGTGGATGAAGTACTCCATTTTGTGACTCAAGTAAAATTACAGAAACAGCAGCAAAAAAATACTCAACTAAACATATCACAGTTTAAAATCTACTCAATTAAAAGTATTAAAGTACTCCTTTGAAAATGTACTTTAAAGTGTGTATGACAGGTTTTTAGGATTTTCTAATTGTGACTTTATTCAGTGTATTAATTCCTCTTGTAAATATAAATTGTAGTTTTACACCAATCCAGTCACTATTTGTGGAGAAAAGTTGACAAATCTGTTGAAAATTACAGGAAGTAAACAGACTGATGACATCACACTGGGGAGACAAAGGTCATGCATAATTTACACAAAAGAAACTACTTTTTTGACCCTTTAAACATTGATTCAACAAAATAAAGGCGTTCACATGCATTCTCTTTGTCAAATTAACAAAATCTGTGACATTAGATGAGTTTTGGCCAGTGTACAATGTGGTTGCTATGGTAATTTCCTAGCGTGGTGGCATACTTAACAACCACGAAGTACAATTAAAAACCTAAAAGAATAGCTAACTGTGGTAAAATGTGTAAAGATTTTAGTAGAAATTGAAATATATTCATCTTAACTGCATTTTAGTTGAATGAGTAATTCAACCTGTCAGAGGCACTTTAAGAGTAAAAAGTCAAAGTAATTCTTTTTGGTTTGGAGAACTATCAAAGCATCAAATTGTAATCTTGATTTATTTATTGAGTTTTGGGCAGCTTTCCAGGTTATTTTTCTCTACAGAGGGAATGTGCCAAAAAATAAACTCCTTAGCCTTTTCAGCAGCTCTAAAACCTTAAGAAAATATACAGTACTTTTGCTTTTTAGTCCAGTTCAAAAATGTAGCGGAGAAGAAAGTACACATACACCCTCTGAAATATAGAGAAGTAAAAGTAAAAATATCAACTGTAAAATGTACCTGTAAAGTAAAGCACAGGTGCCTAAAACATCTACTGAAGTACAGTACTTTTACTTCTGTACTTTGTTACTTTCCACCACTGGAACACCGTCATCTGGACTAGTGTTTTTCAACCTTTTTCTAGTTGTGGCACACTTGTTGGGTTTAAAAGACACTGCGGCACACCACCTACAAAAACATGACCAAATCAGACCATTTTGTTAATAATTTAGTTAAAATATGGCATATAATGAGCCAAATCATGTCTGTGTTACTGTTTGGTGCTTTAAATTTGGCATTAGTGGTGGTTTCTCGTTCTGTTTTGGTGCAGAAGTTGCTCAGGACACTCCAAAAAGGTAAATTAGTTATTTACATCCGCATTTCTGGACCTGTTAACTCCAATTTGATATTTTTTCAAGGCGCACCTGGCAAAACTTCAAGGCGCACTAGTGTTCCCCGGCTCACTGGTGGAAAATCAAGGATCTGGACTATACAGACTCTAAAACAGGCATGTCCAAACTAAGGCCCTCAGACCAATTTTTCTTGGCCCTTAGGCTTCCTGGTGAATTGGCCCATTGTCCCGAGAAGTACTTTAACAGCTAATTTTAGATTTTCTACAATTCTAACCTAAATAAGTAACATTTTGATGTAATATAAACCTGATATTAAGGCACTGAGACTGAATGTAGATGTGGTGGTGCTTAAAACATCAGATAAATGCAGCTTTTTTGAACGTTTCACTGTTGTTTTGTGGCCCTCCTCTTGGTCTATATTTCAGTATGTGGCCCGCGATGGAAAAAGTTTGGACACCCCTGCTCTAAAACAAATACCGTGCAAGAAAATGATTATTACATATTCCATAAACTTAAAGGACACATATTATGCACTATTTGTGTTATTAACCTTTAAACTCGGATGGAGCAGGAGTTATATCTATTGATAACATCGAACTTTACCATGAAATATCTCAAAAGCAGATTCACAAATGTTGAACCTGATGATTTCTAGGGCTGTAGTCTGTTAGTCGTTCAGTTGATTAATCGGTCGATGGCGTTTTAGTCGACCAACATTTTTATTAGTCGACTAATTATTTCATTTCAATTAAAAGGATTTATACGATACCTTGAAGATATGGAGTGAGTTAGCTAAAGATTTTGGAGTGAATCATTAGTTTAAACCAGGGATGTCCAAACTTTTTCCATCGAGGGCCACATATTGAAATATAGACCAAGCGGAGGGCCACAAATCAATCGTGAAACGTTCAAAAAAGCTGCATTTATCTGATGTTTTAAGCTCCACCACATCTACATTCAGTCTCAGTGCCTTAATATCAGCTCTGTATTGCACCAAAATGTTAGTTATTTAGGTTGGAATTGTAGATAATCTGAAATGTGCTGTAAATAGTACTTATCAGGACAATGTGGGCCAGTTTACCAGGAAGCCTAAGGGCCAAGAAAAATTGGTCTGAGGGCCGCATTTGGCCCCCGGGCCTGAGTTTGGACATGCCTGGTTTAAACACTGTTTCCTAGGACTTTTCTGTATAAATTGTTATTTTTTTGAGTGCTGATTGGGTCAGATACAGAGAGATACTTCATAGTTTTGCCACGCCCCTTTTTAGTCGATTAATCGGTCGATAGGACAGGTCTTTAGTCGACCAAGAATTTCTTTAGTCGACCCCAGCCCTGATGATTTCTTGACCTATGAATTAATTATTTTACAACAAAAGTCTGCATTTTAACAATATTCATTTCAGCCGCCCACCATCTGTATTAAATATTATTGGCTGATGGAATGCTGTGATGTCACATTAACGCAGTCTATTACAAGACCCCATTATAATGGGGAAACAAACAAAAGCTAGCGTGTTCCCAACAGGCTAATGTAAAGTTGTAATGAACATGTCCGGCGATGATTTAACCCCGGGCAGATGTAGCTATCGCCTTCACCTGATGTGGAGGGAATAAACACAAACGCTCTGGATGTCTTGAGAGGCACTATGTAAATCCAGTGATTAATGTAGAGTTAAAAACAGAGCTGAGACGTCCGGATCAATATCGTTTGACGTCACGAAACTGGGAAATTAAGGATCTAGTGTTTTTCTGAGGGAGAGGACCTCGCACACGATCCATTAAACTAGCGTGAATGAAGCTAAATACAACTCCAGGGATGTTTTTGATGAGGGAATAATGTAAGAATATTGTTAAAAAATAAAAAAAAACATGCTGTGGAACATTGTAGGTAAAGCAATTTCAAAAAGTGGCATTCCCTCAACCAGAATAACGACAAGGTTTAAGTTTAACAGTTTGACAAGTAAATAAAAGCATTTACAGTTTTGTTTTATTCACAGTTTCAAAGTAATTAAATAAACATTGTATTTCAATTTTCCTGAACATAAACGTTACAGAATCTTAAACAGTCCAATTTCTTCCTCCAAAGGCTGCACTCTGCTCAGAACCACAGACTTTTACCAAAAAGACGATTTGAAATGACTGAATCTCGACCTCAACTCAAGCTTGATTAATTGCTCAGCCCTAATCAGCGTCCTCTACTGCCTGAGAACAACCAATTAAACTACAAGAGGTTTTGTTCATGACATCAATTATCGTAGCACAACAATTTGACAATATAACATGAGGCGATATGGCAAAAAATTCTTATTATTATAAATTATTATCATGATTTCGATTTTACCATGATTCATGTTCACTTTGTATTTTTCTATTGCCTTTAATAGAGCTGCACGATTTAAGAAAAATACCTAATTGTCTTTTTTTTTTGACCAGTGTGATTGTGATTAGATTTGAGATTTATGTTTTAATAAAAAGATACTGTTCAAATTCAAATGTTTAAACACAATTTTGTCACTTTCTGCCACTTTCAGTTGTGTTTGTCATATATAAACGCATCCTTGTCACATTTAGTCGCGTCTTTGTTGTTTTAGTCGCGCTTTTGTCGCCGTTAGTCATGTTGTTTGTAGACGCGTTTTTGTCGCTTTTGAATGTATTTTTAACCGCATTTGGTCACGCTTTTATCGCTTGTTGCTAGCAGTTTTTATTCAAATCAAAGCAAGACATTTTGTGGATTTGGTTTAATTGTGCAGCTCTGGCCTTTAAGAGGAAAATAAAGTCATCTGCTCAGAGGCTTTAGAGGCTAAACAACAGGAGAAAAGTGTGTTTGAACAGACAGCTGCATTAAAGAGACAAACAGTCAATCACGATACGACGATTTCACAAAAACAGCAGATTGTGACAGGGACCAGCTCACGATTCGATTTTTACCACCATATTGTGAATTCACGCACAAAAACAACACAAGAGTCAAGATATAAAAGTGTGAACTGATTCCGTTTAATACTCAAGATTCTTTATATCAAGAATCCGCAGCAAATGAATCTCAGGGTTTCAAAGAAGGAGCCACACTGGATTTGACCAGAGCTAATTGTTGAATCCTGGTAAAACTTAAAACAAGACCAACAAAATTCTGCATGATTAATAAATAACGCATAATTTACACAAAAGAAACTACTTTTTTGACCTTTTAAACAATGATTCAACAAAAGAAAAGCATTCACGTGTATTTTTCTTTATCAAAGAAAAACAATCTGACATTAGATGAGTTTTGGCCCAGTGTACAGGACGGTTTCGTGGTAAATTCCTAGTGTGATGTCATCATTTACAACCAGGAAGTAAAATTACAAACCTAAAAAAATGGCTAAACTGGGATAAAATTAGTCAAGATTTGAGCAGAATTTGAAATATATTTATCTTAACTGCATTTTAGTCAAACGAGTAATCCAACCTGTCACTTTAAGTCACCATACTTCAACCTTCATTTGGTTAAAAATGTACAGTATTTTCCGCACTATAAGGCGCACCTAAAAGCTTTCAATTTTCTCAAAAAACTGACAGTGCGCCTTATAATCCAGTGCGCTTTATATATGGATCAATACTGAGCCGCAACTACGCAACCACAGCCACTACTGTAGCTTCTATTCTATGCGTCTTATAATCCGGTGCGCCTTATAGTGCGGAAAATACGGTACTTAAAAAGAGTTAATGTACAATAGAAATAATCATTTGACTAGTTAACTACTAAAATAATGGTTATTTGCACAGGCCTAACATAACATCCTTATTCCTCAGTGCATTTCATGACTCTTTTACCCGTGTGCGAGCGCAGGTGCACGGTGAGCTGGCTGGAGTTGCGGCTGGCGTAGGGGCAGATCTGGCACTTGAACGGCCGCTCGTCGAAGTGGATCCGCAGGTGCTTCTTCAGGCTGCTGCTGTCGGCCGCGGCGTACGAGCACAGCTTACACTTGTGGGGCTTCTCTCCGGTGTGCGAGCGGCTGTGCATGTTCAGCTTGTCCCGCCGACTGAAGCGCTTATGGCACAGCTCGCACTCGAACGGCTTCTCTCCTGAACACAAAGCAGCTGTCAAAAATACTACTAACAAATACTAATAATAATGCATCAAGGCTGCCAATCTGTGCCATCAACACACCAGTCATAAGAGGCAATAGACCCTTTAAAATGTGATGTCATACAATTTTTCACGGATTCTCTCACATTAGATCTAAATTCTACTGGTTTTAAGTGTTTGTGTTTAAGTGTTTGAATTTCCAGAGTAGAAAGGTCAGTTAGTTTGCTTTTCTATAACAAACAATGTACAAAATATACATTTCTAGCCTTAAAATGGTTCGTTTTAGCTTCAAAATAATCAAATTTATGGAACAGTATCTAATATATCTCTAGATAACATGAAAAATTTCTGTGGGGTCAACATTTCTGTGAGTATTTTTCCAGTAAAACCCATAAATCTGGATTGTTCTTTCATCAAAAATGCAAAGAGTTTATCATAATTTCCTAAACCATAATGTAAAATACAATAATAAATGTGTTTAAAGCAGCTCTGATGTCACTCACATGTGCCTGAGGCTTTTACTTTTCCAGAATCGTCTACATGTTTTATATTTTGTGATATTCTGAGGTTAAATCCCAGTTTCTCAATCACATTATGTTCCACTTCACTTTTGCCTCCGTTCTGAATTTAAAATGTTTTTGTTTACAAACTTTTACAGGGTCTATAGGGCTGCAATCATTAATCGACTAATGACTAATGACTATAAAAAAAGAAAGAAATCAGTGTTATATTTTGATATTTTGTTATAATTGTTGTCTGAATTGTTGTCCTTTATTTTCAACCAGTGTGCCGGTGTAACAGGCCAGACCAACCCCCGCCCAAACTATTCACCTTATTCTGGAAGTTGCCGTGGGCGCTGCCATCTTGTTTCTATTTATCTAGAGATATATTAGATACTGTTCCTTAAATTAGATTCTTTTGAAGCTAAAATACAATTTTAAGCCTAGAAAATAGTATTTTGTCCATTGTTTGTTGTAGAAAAGCAAACTAACTGACCTTTTTACTCTAGAAATTCCAACACAAACACTTAAAGCCAGCAGAATTTAGATCTAATGTGAGAGAATCAGTGAAAAATGTACAGTCGCCTCCCTTTTGGAATTTTTATGACATCACATTTTAAAGGGCCTATTAGTTCACACGGGGCAGACGAGCTCAACAGAAAATAAGTTCTACTCGACTAAAAAGCCGTTTTCAGACTGACCAGGAAACCGTTGCGTTGTTGACTTACTTGTTGCTCGTGTTCATTAAACATTTTACACAATCAATCTACTTTATATAATGTTTTAGCGACAAAACCTTTCCTTCATTCACCATTTACATGAACAGGGTTCTCGTTAAACAGGAAGTGTGTGCGAACTGAACGAATACCCAGGCCACAGTAAACTGTCCTGGGCCAAACTATAAAACTAAAGTAGCCCCATGTCAAACTAATCCCCTCTGGGCCAATCTCTATTTGTCAATCTCATGTCTTGTAATTCACCTTATTCCTGAAGTTGTCGTACGCGCCGCCGTCTTGTTTCCGTTGTAGTTCACACGGAGCAGACGAGCTCAACAGAAAATAAGTTCTACATGGACTAAAAAGACGTTTTCAGGAAATCGTTGCGTTGTTGACTTGTTGTTGCTCTTGTTCATTAAACATTTTACACAAATCAATCTACTTTATGTAACATTTTAGCGGCGAGACTTTTCCCTCGTTGGTCATTAGCTTTAACAGAGTTCTCGTCAAACAGAAGTGCGTTTACAACAAAAGTGAAAAAAACGGCAAAAGTGGGCGGGGCAGAATAAGGTGAATAGTCCTAATGAATCTGAAATATGTTATCCGAAAAATGTCTAAATGAAAGGTTAGACTACGCATTTAATGAAAACATTAACATGACATATATAGATTTCACTAAACATTTGGCCTATTTATCCCCAGCTTTCGGAATGTTCATAATTTTACTTCCTGGTTGGACATGAGCAGCAAATATGACATAGTAAGAGGTAATTCCACGACTGTTACCTAGCAACCATTTTGAAAACAAGGACCAAAACCCATATAAATTACACAATAGTTATGATTTGACAAATAATAATACCTGATAGCACCTTTATTTAGTTGAATGATGTCAGAAAAATGTCAGCTGCGCTTAAATTATCTCTGTATTTTTAATGGAATGTCCCTTTTTGATGACATCACAGAGGGGTTTTAGAACTCAGCGCTACTTCCTGTCATTTTAAACTTGTATTTTTCTAGATTTCTTCACAAACTGCACCTTCACAAGTGTAAAACTATGATAAATATTGACCACAGGTGCTATTCCTCCCCAAAAAAAAGTCATTATTAAACATCATGAGAACCCGTCATTTAGAATTTAAGCACAAAAACAACACAAGAGTCAAGATATAAAAGTGTGAACTGATTCCGTTTAATACTCAAGATTCTTTATATCAAGAATCCGCAGAAAATGAATCTCAGGGTTTCAACGATGGAGCCACACTGGATTTGACCAGAGCTAGTTGTTGAATCCTGGTAAAACTTAAAACAAGACCAACAAAATGCTGCATGGTTAATAAATATTGCATAATTTACACAAAACAAACCACTTTTTTGACCTTTTAAACATTGATTCAACAAAATAAAGGCATTCATGTGTATTTTTCTTATAATATAAAAAAAATCTGACATTAGATGAGTTTTGGCCCAGTGTACAGGATGTTTCTTGGTAATTTCCTAGTGTGATGTCATCATTTACAACCAGGAAGTAAAATTACAAACCTAATAAAATAGCTAAACTGGGATAAAATTAGTCAAGATTTGAGCAGAATTTGAAATATATTTATCTTAACTGCATTTTAGTCAAATGAGTGGTCCAACCTGTCACTTTAAGTCACCATACTTCAGCTTTCATTTGGTTAAAAATGTACACAAAAAGAGTCAATGTACAATAGAAATAATCATTTGACGTGTTAACTACTAAAATAATCATTATTTGCAGCTTTGTCAGTAATCGTTTCACTTTTTCCTTCTCATCGAGGCATTTTAATGTTCTTATTTCATCTCTAATGAATAAATGTAATAATATTACATTATATTTCAATTTATCAATGAATACCTACTTCTTAGTGTAAAAAACTGCTGTAACTTACCAGTGTGAGTTTTAAGGTGTCTGTCCATATCTTTTTGGCCATACTGCGTTTTAAAAGTGCAACCTAAACACGACAAAAACGTTATAAAGTTATATAACCATTGAAACACTTTCCATGGCACAGTTCAGGTGCAGTTCTAATCACTTGCAGCTTTATATTACAGGAAGTACAGTTTCCTCCGGGTCGTAAACAGCCAGGCACCGACCTGAGAAGCAGCAGCTGTGTCGCTTTGAAGCCAGCGCCGGTTTCAGTTTTTTCTGAGGGGTTTTCGGGGTTTTGCTCGTGGACTTTTTGGCACCTCTCATGACACAGGTTTTAAACGTTTCCTCAAAGACAAACTCCGTGTTGGGATCTGCAGATGAGACGGTATATTATTTACAAACAGGCACGACGAGGACTTTTGATGAAGCTGAAAGTATGTTATGCAGCAATCACAATTCAATAGATGCAAATTCATTAAATACATCCATATAATACATAATCTGTTCAAATAAATGATGTAAAAAATAATAAAAAGACAAAAAAAAAGGCTGAAAAATAACAAAAAGCACATTTTAACTAATAGAATCATGATTTCAAATGTTTTATTGAGGAATGAATGCCAAGTTTCTGGTCATAGTGTGTTCATAGTGTTTAATTCGATAAAACATTATAAAAAAGTAGACAAAAGTAGACAAAAAACCATAAAAAAATCTTTCTTTTTATTAAATTGTGAGTTACAACTGGTAAAAAAATAATTTTCTGTGAACTCTATCTCATAATAATAATTTACATCTTAAAAATACCTTTCTGTTTGCTGTTTAACCTCATGTACAACTAAAATCCTTATAGTCTTGCCTAGAGGTGGGCAATATATCGCATTTTAGATAATATTGTGAATGTTGTTTTAAAGATATGCTAAAGAGAATATAGAGTTTATTCTTTATAGGGAAAAAATGCAGAAAAAAAGAGCTGATTAAGACAAAAAAGTTATGTTGTAGACTTTCAAATAAGAGTAGAACATGATATTTCAGCACTTTTGTGATCAATTTTACACATATTTTACATTTTTTTGATAATAAAACCTCAACAAAAGACATGTTTTAACACATTTCACTTGGATTGACATATCGTCTGAATTTTGTATCAGAAAAGTCCAAAAACATATTGAGATCTTAATTTTTGTCAATATCACACACTCCTAATCTTGCCCTAGTTTTCCAGATACAGTGGTTAGTGAGCAACATTGGTAATCTTTCTGTTAGGAGTGATTGTGCAATTAATTGTGATTTAGTATATCGTTATTGGATATTGGTGATTTCGATGAGTTTCTCCAAATATTGGTCCGATATCGAAAATGTAACATATTTTTTTCTGCATTTGTCCCAGACTTTGACTTCTTATAGAGACTAATGAGTAAAAATAGAAATAGGAGGCCAGTTAGGCTAAATATATGTCTGTATGTAACACAATCAAGCCAGAAATGGTTTACATCCCAGATAAATACATTTTAGTTGTCATTTTTACGAATTTTATGAACTTGCTTTGGCGTAAGGTGCAACATAAAACAATGAATATTATCTATATATAATTAAATATTATCTGCTTTATATAACACTTTTTCTACTTTCAAGAACTCAAAGTGCTTTGCATCAAGTAACTCATAAATGCAATGAATTACCTTTCGTTGTGCTCGTTTTGTCCCTCAAAACCAAGAGCAAAGACACTTTACGTATCTACACAAGCTTTTAATCTAAAAGTGTCACAAAACATCACTAATAAAAAATATTAGGTCTCCACTTTCTCTACATTAAGGATGTTTCGGTTAAGTGATAATCGTCACAATATCATTGTAAGAACTGAAAATGTATTATTGTGACCATTTTTAAAGCTAAATTATGTTATTTCAATTCAATCTGATTTTGAAAAAAGTTACACACCTTAATGTGTTTTTTGTGGCTGTTTAGCACAACTTTAGTTTTTTATTCAGAGAGTTTGATTTCTGAAAGCTGATCACATATTATCAGAACTGCAATGTATTAGAATTAAAGAAAATTAAGGATTTCACTTTCATTTTGAGGAGTGTCGATAATCTCAAATAACTGTAAAATACTGATGTTTCTCACATTATCCGTAACGCAAAACTTTATATCATGGTAAGTTTTGACCACATAGAACAGTGGTTCCCAACCTTTTTTGTCTCGAGTACTCCCTAAACTTTGTCTGACACTCGGAGTACCCCTTAACTTCAGTTTAAGGCAAATCAATGGGTTTATTAGTCACATATTGTCAATTCTTACCATTCTATTTTTATTTTAGTCATACTTATGGTCCAAAATACTCCAAAAAGATACTTAATTCACAACTGATAACATGTTTTTGTTCAGATTAAAAGTACATTTAATTTTCTTTTAAAACCTGAAACAATTCTAAGTGCCCCCTGGTAACTGCTCATGTACCCCCAAGGGTCCCCGTACCCCTGGTTGGGAAACACTGACATAGAAGTAACAGTTTTAAATAATTGTTATTTAAATAATTGAGACACTGACATAATGCCATAATGGAGCAGCCCTAAATTGTGCGTTATGCCCCATTAATGTACAATAACCCATTTAATTTGTTTTGAAGTAATAGAAATAAAATACAATTCCATTATTATGTCTATTTCATCTTCAAACACATGGTTAATGCACATGTTTAGAGACATCATAAGAATCTAAAACTATCCAGTTTAACTGTACACTGCCTAGCTTGTTATTGTCAGAAGTCATTGTTAGAGCAGAGGAGACACGTTTACCTGTCAGGGCGGCTGTAGAAGGAGAAACCACAGTGTCTGATGACAACAGAGCACATTCATTTTGCTTATGAGCTCGAAAAACATCTAGATTGTTGAACTGCTGCTTGCAGAATCCACAAATGTGAATATCAGGGCTCACTTCAAGCACAACTGAATGAACTATAACGAGAAACATGACAAAAAAGGCAATCACAAAGTAGAAAATACATAAACGCTTCACTGCATATCAAAAAAAGCTAGCAAGAGCCTTAATAAAAGCACCTTACCTTCAGTGTTGTATGTAGCCATTGCTAGCTTGTTATGCTAAATCAACTCATTTTCCAATCATTTCCAATGCACATAAGCTTCATCTCATTTCAAAGCGTCGATAAAACATCTAGAATTCAGATGAGCGCACAATCTTCATCGCTAAACCTTCATAATGTAAAAATAACAGGAAGGGCAAAAACAATTGACAACAAACAGCAGCCAAACCAGACAGAGCTTTACGACAGAAAGCACACGGTTTACGGCAGCGGTACGTACTACGCAACGTGACGTCAGACGTTGCCTTGAACAGACGCTGGAAAAGTCTAGATTAGCTAATTAAACGCCGCAAATGTTGTATAATTTCGCCGTGTATTAGTCGAAATGTCTAACTGTATTTGTTGTCAACGTGCTAAAGTTGTATTGCAGCCATTCTAAACTATTTAAAACTACTCAGAACACGGTTAAAATAATTAAATACTAGCTTAATGAGGCCCAAATGACACACAGGTAAATTTGGCGGGTTGTCTATGTCGCATGTTTTTCCAAGTTTTCTTTTTCTATGTCGAAGAAGTACCAGCTTTTTGTAACCAAGTAAAAAGTACGAATGCTTATTGATGTAGTTACACTTGTTTTGTGAAAAATAATGCTTTATTTTCCCCTCAGTTCAAACCATGAGTGAAACCTGCACATCACCGCCATCTGCTGTTCAGATCGGATTACTGCGGCGCCAAAGGTGAGAAAGAATCATTGTTTTTTATATTTTCACGTAACTTTTATAAGAAATTGGTATCTGGTAAAGTAGCATTTCAGTATTTTGCACCCTCAATCTAGTTTAATTTACGAAATGTCCAGAAATGAAAGTAACTAATCCTAAAAAAGGTCATTTTGAATCAATGAAAGGTTTGAATAATGCTGACTAGCCAGTACTTTTGTTTGTCCTGCTCATTTTGGCCTCTGTTTATCATTCCAATTATTTACAGAATATCTCAACCTTTCTTTGATGTCACTTGAATTGTATGCAAAGTTAAATTTACACAGAAAACCCAATAATATATTTATTCTCACAAAGAATACAGTCGTCATGATTAGGGCACGTCAACATTTTTTTTATTCTGGTGACAATATAGTCTAAAAATAATAATCTTTATGCATTTAGAAGCAAAAATCAAGTACATATATGCTCTAAAACACTTAATGTAATGCGCCTTTTTATTTGGTTTTGATTGTGAACCTAATTTTTTTATTCAGACAGTTTGATTTCATAAAACTGTATAAGAGGAAAGATGATCTATCTTGGTTCATGGCTTTCAGGTTTATAATACGTTGGTACCTTTGCTATTGTAATTTTTCTGTTTGTGTGTTATATTATGGATTGACAAAATTAAAAAATCATATAGACTAAAGTATTTTCCTAACATTTTTCTTCTTGATTTCAAGACGGCGATTGTTGTAACAGCACCACGTCCACAATTGGGGCCTAAAATCGTTAATGTTTCGCTAATTTCTCTCACGTTTTTTTTTTTTTTTTTTAAAAAAATAAATCGAAGTATGCAGATTTTAATGAGATCAATATATTTTTGAGGCATGAAAATAAATCTTGATGACCGTGTTAACCTTGCACACATTGTTTCTACATTTCATTTTTGATTTAATTTAATTTTTAATTGTCTAATAAACAAAATGGAATCAGAGCATTGCATCATACACTGTAAATCTTTAACATGATGCAAAATATCATTCATAGTTTTAGGAAATATTAAACGAACTAATCATCATTTCATTTATTTCTATTTATTCATTCATTTATTTAAAACTCAGGGTCCATAATGGTTGCAACTAACAATTATTGAGAGAATATGCACAAATGAAAATAATTTTGAGTAAAAAAATCACAAAACATGTATTCCTCTTGTGTCATTTACATCTAATATCTGTGCCGTCTTTGTGATAAAACACATTCCAGCACATGACATGTAAAAGAGTCTGTTTATTGTCTGGATAATGATTGAACGGATATCAAAATGTTTTGGTTAATCGCTCATTGTGATTATTCCGATGACAATACAGTGAAAAATGCCAATCTTTATACATTTAGAAGCAAGATTGAGGAAAAAATAAAATAAAATTGCACTAAAACCTCAACCTGAATGTAATGTGCCTTTTTATTTTGAGATAAACCTAACATTTATTATTCAGAAAGTTTGATTTTATAAAGCTGGTCACGTATGAGAGGAACGATGATCTATTTGACAATGTGAACAAAAGAAAATGAAGGATTTTGCTGTTTTTTGGTGGCAGTAATCTGAAAAAATTGCAACATTTTGACGTTTCATAACAATTATAACACTAAAATGTAATATTATGACGTCCGTAGTGTCTTGATTATTATTATTAATCGATCTCTGAAGCACTAAATCCAAATCCAATTTATTTGTATGTAGGCACGGGACGATACTGAAATGTTATGTCTGGATTATCACGGCCAAAATAATTGCGATTAACGATAATATCATGATAGTTATTAAAATTGCTGACTGTGATGACAAAATGTGACATATAAAGACATTACTCTCTCATTATTAATAACTTATGACATATTTGTACTTTATTATAAGTGAAAACAAACAAAAAACATGAATAATAATAAAAACATAAAGGGTACGTTGCTTTTTTTCCGCACAATTTGGTGACAAAATGGCAATTATCTTTGTTGGAGATTATCACGATTATACGAAATGTAGCACAAACGATTAAAGACTTCTCTTTTTAATCACGATAAACGATATTATTGTTTATTGTCCCATCCCTGAACAGAATATATAACTCAATTTGATCTTACTGCTTATAAAAACAGTCAAATCAAATCCAAGCAAAATCAGAAAACAATACAATACAATAAATTAATAGAATGATGATAAACTGTTCTCTTTATGTCCACAGAGTTTCCACTTCTACACGGGCTTATTTTTTCCTGATGTAGCGCTTGTTCTTTCTCGCGCTCTGCCTAAATAGACCGTCTTTCCGTCTTTCAAATTCAACTAGGGGCAATTTGCTGCCGTGGCTGAAAAAGGCCGGGCTCAGATCTGTGAATGAGCCGTGAGTGTGAGTGACGCGCCGCTCCATTCCGTCTGGCAGCTCCTTAACCGAGGGCTGACTGTGAGCGTGAGGCGCGGGGTTCCCTCACGACCACGACGACGAGACGAGCTTCCAGCGCAGGAGGAAAGGAGGGAAAAGAGCTGATTCCCCCAGAGCTGAGTCGACAGGTTCTGCCTCGGCCTCAAGTACGTGCGCACAAATACACACAAATACACACAAACGCACTCAGACACACACAAATACAGACAGATATACACAAACACAGACAAATGCACTCAGACACACACAAATACAGACAGATATACACAAACACAGACAAATGCACTCAGACACACACAAATACAGACAAATGCACGCAAACACAGACAAATACACACAAATGCACTCAGACACACACAAATACAGACAAACGCACTCAGACACACACAAATACACACAAACGCACTCAGACACAGACAAATACACATAAAACAGATGCACTCAGACACACACAAATACAGACAGATACACACAAACACACTGAGACACACACAAACACATACAAAGACACTCAAACGCACACAATTGTACACAAATGCACTCACACAGACACACCCAAACACACACTGAAACACACACACACCCAAACACACACCCAAACACACACCCAAACACACACTGAAACACACACTCAAACACACACTCAAACATACTGAAACACACACTCAAACACACACACACACACTCAAACACACACTGAAAAACACACACACACACACACACACATTCAAACACACACTGAAACACACACTCAAACACACACACACACACACTCAAACACAAACACACTCAAACACACACAAACACACACACACACACACACACTCACTCACACACACCCGAACACATTCAAACACACACACTCAAACACACACACACACACACACAAACACACACACACACACACACACACACACACACACACACACTCAAACACACACACTCAAACAAAAACACACACACACACACACACACACACTGAAACACATTCAAACACACACTGAAATACACACACAAACACTTTCAAACACACACTCAAACACACACACACACACACACACACACACTCACACACACACCCGAACACATTCAAACACACACACACTCAAACACACACACACTCAAACACTCAAACAAAAACACACACACTGAAATACACACACAAACACTTTCAAACACACACTCAAACACACACACACACACACACACTCACACTCACACTCACACTCACACACACACACTGAAACACATTCAAACACACACTGAAATACACACACAAACACTTTCAAACACACACACACACACACACACACACACACACTCAAGAGCGTTCCTCTGGACACATGGCTCCGCTCTGGGACGTCCCGCCGTGCCGCTTGTGTTCCCAGTGTTCGTCGAGTGATGTAATGTCCCACTGTCCCCCGGGGAGACGGGGGCGGCGGCGAGGGTCCGGCTCCGTCACGCCGCTCCTCGCACGGAGCCGCTCCAGCTGCTCACGGAGGCTTAATGGCTGCGAGCTGTCAGGAGCCATCAGGCCGAGCCCCACACGCGCTTTAATTGCACCGACGCCGCTCGCAGGACGTGCAGCGCTTACAGACGACGTCCACCGGAGGGCGCCAGAGCTACACGTACGATCTGCTTGAACCTCTACGCCAGGGGTTCCCAAACTTTTCTGGACGGGACCCCCAAAATAGCCATGCAATCGACTCGTGACCCCCAAAAAAGCGAAATGGAAAATGATTTTAAATGTCAAAGCTTGTTAAATCAGGTTTAATATTGGTTATTTGAATTGTTTACTGTCTTATTTGACCATATTTCACTAAAAGATGATGTTTTGAGTTGGAAAAATAGAGCAAATACAGTGTCATGTTTATTAAAATTAGATCTGGAAATCATCTCGCGACCCCCAGCTCATCCCAGGGGCGACTTGGAATGATTCAGGTTTTAAAAGAAGATGAAATGTACTTTTATCTGATTAAAAAAGTGCCATTAGTTGTAAATTTAGCATCTTTTGCAGTATTTTGGATCGTACATATGATTAAAATAAACAATATAATAGTAATAATTGATTATATCCGACTAGTAAACCCATTTATTTGCCCAAAACTCAAACAAAGTTTAGGGGGCGAGACAAAAAAGGTTGGGAACCACTGCTCTGCACTCACAAAGCAAAAACTGTGTGTCTTTTTATCGG